>CM019181.2:67881149-68040017 GCA_009739505.2 Apolygus lucorum
AGTGGCTTTCAGAACAATAGAGAAATAGGGGAAAATATGTGAAACCCCCTCTACAAAGGGCGTATGGATGGCACCAAGATATGGTATAATTACAGACCCCAAATTGGAGTTTTAGGCTCTGCAGGTATACTATACTGTTACAAATAGGTAGGTAGGTAGGTACCTATTTATTGACCAAATTAGGTACTCGTACCTTCCTGCCTATAATGAGTGCTAATTGGCTGCAAATCAATTGTTCACAATCGAAAGGGATGAGGAAAAAATGATGATTGATAATGATATTGACGGGGTGCAGGGTTACTGTAATAGGTAGGTACCAACGCGGAGGTACACACCTACTAGATACCTGATCATCACACAGCAAACATCAACCTGTTCCATTATGAACCAACGGTCCTGCCATTTTCTACTAACGTCTAGTGCCGATCTTCAAGTACCGTCTGCCAGTAGTTCCCACCCGTTATGGGTGGCAGACTATGTTTGTTTGTCTCTCTATACCAAGTAGTTTCATTGTCGAAAATTTCGTACGTCCACAAAACGTTTCCGTTTTTAACCAAAATGAGCCAATTTTCAAGTACCGTCTGCCAGTAGTTCCCACCCGTTATGGGGTGGCAGACTATGTTTGTTTGTCTCTCTATACCAAGTAGTTTCAATGTCCAAAATTTCGTACGTCCACAAAAAGTTTCCGTTTTTAATGAAAATGTGCCCATTTTCAAGTACCGTCTGCCAGTAGTTCCCACCCGGTATGGGGCGGTAGACCATGTTTGTTTGTCTCTCTATACCAAGTAGTTTCAATGTCCAAAATTTCGTTCGTCCACAAAAAGTTTCCGTTTTCAACCAAAATGAGCCAATTTTCAAGTACCGTCTGCCAGTAGTTCCCACCCGGTATGGAGCGGCAGACTTTGATTTCTCGTATGTCCTCGCTTTGTAGCAACTCCCTCATAATTTTCAGCTCTCCACAAGTACTTTCAATTTTGACGAATTTCCGCAATTTCCAATGGCCGCCATTTCTGAACCCCCCGGCTTTGAGATGGCAGACAAGCTGTAAGATGTTCAGCCCAAGAAGCTCTATCATCTTTTGCATATTAACGTTCTCCGCATGATACGACCACTTTTTCGAGCTGGCTCCTGGACTATTCTCGGGCTCCCAGATTCAGCTTTCAGCCCAGTGATTTCACGTCTTCCAGGACGTCGATTATTGGTGTAAAAGTATGTAATAAAAACATATATACATACCTATATATAAACCAAGAATCGAAAAAAAAAACTTTCTACAACAAATTGCAACACCATTGGTCCTTTTCTTAACCACACCTTAAACTGAATGATTTCTTTGAAATTCGCTCATTAATTCATGCTGCATGAATGGACTTTTTCCAAAGGCTTTCGAGGTCGAAAACTTGGTTTCTTCATACTGACACAGTACCAAAATATCCTCTAAAAAATCTCTTGTTCCATTTACATGAGCGAAATCATCAGAACAAACTCTGATCTTCCCTTTGGAAGACCGCTGATGACATCCGCGACGCCAGGAATGGCAGTCGGACGAAAATCCAACCTGAATTGGTTGTTTACTACTACTACTACTACTATACCACCAAAAATCACATATTTAACCAATGTATTTCCAAGGGCATATTTATACTAAATCCCGTGTTCACGTTTCCCCCTCCTGATGAGAATAAAGGACTTGTGAATAAATAGTAACGTTCAATTATGATGAGGAAAACGAACCAGTTAGTCTTTAATCACTCAGTTTGCTGCAAAAAAGGTTTGACGCAAATGCAACTTAGCATGATAATTCAGCGACGTTTTAGCATACGCGCGGGTGATATGTAGTAGTAGTAGTAGTAAAAACCTTTTATTAAATATTCATGTCAATTACAGATTACGTGATGGATTTAAATTTTGCTAAATTATAAACAATTCCTTCAACAAAGGTATGTAAGGATTGGCATGTAAGCCGTCAGCCTGTGAGTCATGCACCACCTCGTGCTGCGCATCTCCCAAGTGAACATGACTATCATTATATGGCGTTAACTCATTATAGATGTCTCATATGATATTTTTCTTCGATAGATATCACATATTATTTTCAGGTTATTAATTTCAGGAAGCTTCAGGTTTTCCAGGCAGTGTCACGAACGGTGATGTGTTATGGAGCCCAGGTTTGGGGATACCGGGAACATGAGGAGGTGGAAAAACTATTAAGATACTTCGTGAAAAGAGTCTTTAGATTGCCCCAAACCACCCCGAATTATGTAATATATAATGAACTGGGTCTGGTAAAGGTGTATGAGCATACCCTAAGGCTTCATTTGGGCTATATGGGCAAGGTCTTAGGCCAGTCGGAGGACAGGCTGAACACTTTTCTGGCTAAACAGCTCATCCAAAGGAACGATGGGTGGTACCCAGCCTGGAGGGAACTAGCTCAAACCTACGCCGGTGAAAGGAAAGCCGAGTTTAGGGAGGTACAGGACTTTAAGAGGATAAACACAGAGATATTAAAAGGGTGGAGGGCTGTTTTTGTTGGGAGAGTGAGAGAGCAATGTAGGGAGTCTGAGCACCACTGTTTGTACGCTAGCCTGGATCACGAAAGTACTGGATACACGAGTTCAGTGAATGGATGGATGATTGGGAATGTTCTGAGAGCAAGGGGTGAATTGTTCAATTTGAACACGATACCCAATAGGCCGGACAGACAATATAACTGCGCATTATGCAATTTGAAGGTGCCTGAGGATACGAGGCATTATCTGGCAAAATGTCCAGTGTTGGCGGAGTTTAGGGTCAGGTATCTGAGGAAAGCATATTTGTCGGATGAGGAACTCGTGGAGGTCCTGAATGGCAAGGATTGGCAGGGGCTACACCTCTATATTGTAAGCTCACAAAGGTATAGGTTGGAACGGGAACTAGGAAACTCATCGAAAGGACACTCATCGAAAAAATCATGGAATGGCGTTTTCGATAGGTTTCCAATCCAGAGTGGACACTCATCGAAAAGTGACGTCTGAGAAACTCATCGAAAAGTAGAGTCCACTCAATTTAATAGATTAATTCAGTTATTTGATCAAATAATTTTTGATTCGACTTAAGTCCAGCACTGTCGAGACACTCCTCGAAAAATAGCTTCGGGACACTCATCGAAAGTAGAAGCTCGGGATACTCATCGAAAAATTTGATTGACAGGATATTCGTTACCTTCGGGTCAACCCTGAACTACCTGCTATTATAACAGCCCAAGGCCACCTTGAACACCAGGCCAAAACCCTCACCTTCTATAGCTCTGACGTAGCCCTACCTCCTTTGTTAGGGCTTCACTACCTTCAGTGAGGCTGTAGTTTGTCTAATTACACACAAATTATGAGACTATAAATTATGTTCACAATTACCATGATCGTGTGTTGGAACGATTGACTCTCGCAACCATATGAAAGATGAGTGATTTGAATGGTAACACCCAGTCATACACATGATAGCAAACATCTTCGTTTTATTTTGTTTTTCAGTTGTAAACTATTTAATTCAAAACATTGCACTAACGTTTTGCGTTGTTGTGATCGGGTGACCCCAAATCGTTCAAATTGTGTACGTATTTGCTCAAGTTTCCGCGGACGTAAAATTTGTTATGAAAACGATTTGTTTTTAACTCGATTTTCGGATTCCACGTACCTACCTACTAAACCAGCATACAATTTTGAGGGGGAGAGGGGTTATTTATTTTTTCATGTTTGATTCTAAAGTTTTATTATTTAAAATAATAAAACAATTCACAGCCAAGTGGACAGGCACTAAAGCTTCCTCACATAGAATCACAAGGACATATAGAATTTGCACATTACACATGTAAATGAAATATTCTGCTAATGGAAATGGAATACTGTTGTTCGCACATCTGATCTGACATTTCTGAAATCCTTCCTACCACTTCCAGTGGTTTCCAAGAGGCTGTGCACGAAATTCCAGCCCTCTAGGATGATTAAGGGAGAATTCAGCTCTATTGCTTACCCAGCTGATCCGACATTCCTGAGATCCTACCAATCACTTCCAGTGGTCTCCTAGAGGGTGCGTACCACAGTTTAGTGCTATAGGATAAACTGGAGAGAAGAACACTATGTTAGGAGCTTCATAGCTCATACAGCTGGTCTTGGCTCCTAGAAGGCAGTTCACCTATAACCTTGCTACAGAGTTCTATGAAACTCTGAGAAAGAAAAGTAAGAGGAAAATAGCTCCAAACGACTGTGAAGTAGTTTGCGATTATGTTGACGTTTCCCCCCGCTTTTTTGTCGTTCTCAAAAACGTCGTCAAAAAGTCGTCGCTCAAAAACACACTCGGGGTTCCCCCAAACTCGTTACTCCCGTCGGCTCCTGCTGATCTGACTCAATCAACAATCCTTGGACTAATCCCGAAGTTTCACGATCACGATGAACTCTCCGTCAAGGAGCCAACCCGCACACACCCTGAAAATTTCATCAAAATTGAACCATCCCTTCATACCCTTGGGGAGGGGGGGGCAAGGGATTGACCACAGGCAGACAGACCGACAGACACGGAACCAAAGTTGTTCAAAAAGCTGTGAAACGCAAAATGCGAGTGGAAATTTTGATTTTGGAGGATTTAAATTTTTTTGACTCGCTGCACGAATACAAAGCTTTTTTATCTTTCGAATAGTTATCCTCTGTATTAGGGCTCTAGTTAACAAACGGCCAGAAAAAGCAGTTTCTTGCATGTTTGTCAGTAAATGGGGTGTGCGCATGGTTTTTTTGTGTGTATATTTCCGAATGATGGATCTCAGTGAGAGCTTTCCAAAAAGGTGCAACATGCAAGCGGAAATGCATAACCACTGGTAAGCGGGGGCTTACAATAACGAATCAACTGAGGAGTGGTGTGGCCTGTTCTATCTAACCTCCTTGAAGGCCCTGGCCTTTGTACCTGACAGCGAGCGGTACGGTATAGGTAGTAAACCCTTCAGAGGTCTAGTTTGAGGACTTTCCTTTCGATGACTGTCCCTTAGGAGTATTTTCGACGAGTGTCCACAGGGAACGAGAAACTCATCGAAAATAATTATCAACTAGTTTTATCATTCAATTCATATCTCCAATGTCCGATTAGATATTTTCGACGACTTTCCCATCCTCCAGTTTTCGACTAGTGTCCCATCCTATGGGGATACTCCTCAAAAAGCTTCGAGCTCACGTTTTCGATGAGTGTCCTTTCGATGAGTTTGTAGGGACCCGTTGGAACTGCTGAGGGAGTTTAATTATTTCTGAGGAGCAAGTGATTATTGTGCCCCGTTGTGGTTTCTTCTAAGCCTTGATATCCTGAATTTGAGACTGAAGTATTTTCTGTCAACACACTTAATGCGTTTGAAATGTAACGATTGTATTATATAAACGCATTTATGTGTATAGTTGTTATTTATATGTATTTACATGTATAGTTAATCTGCACTGTGGCCAACTAGACAGACGGCATTTTGCCATGTCGAAATTATGTTTATATATCCAATTTTGTTATTATGCATGTTTTGCAATAAACATTTCTTCTTCTTCTTCTTCTATTATTTTTATAAAGATGCAAAGTTAACATAAATAAATTATACAGTTTATCAAGTAACGTAGGTAGTTCAATAATAAGTTATATACCTAGTAATAGTTAAGCTTACAATTACAAAAACCAAAATAAGTTACAACCGAATTGGTTGTTTACTACTACTACTACTATACCACCAAAAATCACATGTATTTCCAAAGGCATAACTATAATAAATCCCGTGTTCACATTTCCCCCTCCTGATGAGAATAAAGGACTTGTGAATAAATAATAACGTTCAATTATGATGAGGAAAACGAACCAGTTAGTCTTTAATCACTCAGTTTGCTGCAAAAAAGGTTTGACGCAAATAGCATGATAATTCAGCGACGTTTTAGCATACGCGCGGGTGATATGTGTTCAGCTCACGTCCCTCCGCTCGTCAAAGCGATGTCCAGACGTCATTTCACCTCTCATTACAGATGGTAATAGGAGTTCGTCGAGGGATTGCAAACAATAACATTCCATTTCACCACGAAAAAGAGATTAGATTGAATGCACCGAGTGAGAAATGGTAATTTCAAGGGCGGCGAGGCTCGACAAGGTCGCTGCGGAATCAGAATTTTGAATTTCCCTGACTTTTCAAACACAGTGGAATGTTCGGCAGGACAGAGTAAATAAGTTCGTGGCTTAGCTAAGGTTCAAAACATGGAATAAGAGAGAAAGTTGTCCGTACAATACAGGGTGTCCCCGAAAACGCCCCCCCCCCTGCTAAAATCGTCCAGGTAGTGGTAAAACCAAAAATGTTTTTTTGAATCTTCATGTTTTTCCCAAGGATCTCAAATATGACCACGGTGCGCATTGTGCACGTGCGCAATCGTGCGCAACGTACACCAGCTTCGTTTTTTCAAACGAGACCCCCATTTTTTATTGCAGATTCGGATTCTACGTGAAATTTCATGAACATTTCACCCCTCAACCGATTTTTTTTTTGTTGCGCGCAACCCGCTCAGTGCGCGCTCAAAGATGCGCAACCGCAAGGTAGTGTCAAAATGTGCATGTACGAAGTACCTAAGTGTGATACATGATATTTTACTATTTTTTTACGCTGAATCACGTGGTGATGTTAGTTTCTTGATTTTACTGCATTTTTATCAAATTATCGACGAAAAACGAACTTTTTTAAAAGGAAAATTGCATTTTTACTCATTACGCATATCCCATTTGAAGCATACCCTTGTTAATAAATTGTGGGACATGTTAAAATTTATGTTTTGACATTGAAAAAAAAAAACTCTCCGATCGCACGTAATGTACCTAATGCAGTATTCTAGAGAACCTTGCTTCATAGCTACCAATTTGTAGCAATGATTTTGTTTACTGGTAGCAGCGTTTCATTTTTTGTGATTAAAAAAAGTGTCGCGAAAAATTCCTTGACCCCCAGCCAAAAGACATGTCTATGTCAAAACGATTGTTTATCACACTGGACTCTTCACTAGGAATTTCACAAGGACTCTGTTCTTGTAATTTCTCGTGAAAAAACCGTCCTGTCTACTTGAAAATCTTTATTCGATTATCTTGGAAAAAAGTTTTTAAGTAGACAGGGTGGTTTTTCCCTTAAAAAATGCAATTTTTCTTTTTTAAAAGTTCATTTTTCGTCGATAATTTGATAAAAATACAGAAAAATCAAAAACTAACACCACCACGTGATTTAGCGTAAAAAAATACTAAAATTTCATGTATCACACTTAGGTACTTCGTACATGCACATTTTGACACAACCTTGCGGTTGCGCATCTTTGAGCGCGCACTGAGCGGGTTGCGCGCAACAAAAAACAAGTGGGTGTGGCACATAGCTTCCTCGTATCCATAACCCAATTGTATAGATGATCCGATGCATAGTAGTTAATCTCAAAACATCGAAACAAGTTAATCTGTAACATCCCTGAAAATTTCATTGAAATCGGATGGAAAATGAAGAAGTTATGGCCGTTACAAGGAAATTCACGTTTGCGCATGCGCAGTCGCTACTATCAGTCCGAAGGTGGTGATTTTCATAGGGGACCATTTAAATACTAATCTGTAACATCCCTGAAAATGTCATTGAAATCAGATGGAAAATGTAGAAGTTATGGCTATTACAAGGAAATTCACGTTTGCGCATGCGCAGTGGTCGCTATCAGTCCGAAGGTGGTGATTTTCATAGGGGACCATCTAAATACTAATCTGTAACATCCCTGAAAATTTCATTGAAATCGGATGGTAAATGAAGAAGTTATGGCCGTTACAAGGAATTCACGTTTGCGCATGCGCAGTCGCTTCTATCAGTCCGGGGATGATGATTTTCATAGGGGACCGTCTACACACTAACTCGCACAATCTCTGAAAATTTCATAGAAATCGGACAATAACTTCGTATAGTTATGCGCGTTACAAGGAATTCATGACAGACAGACAGACACACAGACACGGAACCAAAATTGTTCAGGAAGGTCTGAAACGTAAAACGCGAGTGGAAATTTTAATTTTGGAGAACTTTTTTTTTCATCCTTGAAAAGTGAAAACAAAGCTTCCGCTACCTTGGTAGACTCGGAAGCAAAATCGGTTGAGGGGAGAAATGTTCATGAAATTTTACGTAGAATCCGAATCTGCAATAAAAAATGGGGGGTCTCATTTGAAAAAACGAAGTTAGTGTGCGTTGCGCACGATCGCAATGCGCACCGTGGTCATATTTGAGATCCTTGGGAAAAATCATGAAGATTCAAAAAAAAAATTTTGTTTTTACCCCTTCCTGGACGATTTTAGCAGGGGGGGGGACGTTTTCGGGGACACCCTGTATTATAGTTGTACACAAATTATTTTTGGCAGCTAAGATGTCAAACCGTACGGAGAAAATAATTCAAAACAAGTGAATATTGAGGAGGGAAGGAAACAACCAAAAGTCAAATTCACAAGAAAAGTGACAAGTACGTGAAATACAAAAAGTACTTTCGAATCCATTTTCGGCGGATAGCAAAATGCCCTTTCGTTGGATGATTAAATTCCAATTCATCTCGATCTGAAACTAACCTCGTAACTACAAGCGATAATTCCATAACTATTTTAGATTTCAGTTAGCTTCTACGTTGCAGAAATCGTCCGTTTACTTTTCATCATCTCGGAAGATAGAACTGGGTTTAGCTGAATAATGACTCTGTAGGTCAGCTGACACTGTGGGTCATGGCTGTTTAATTCAGTCCAGCGCCTCGATGGTTAGTTCGTTCAATGTCAAAGAGACAGTTGAAAGGTTATGGCGGTACGTAAAAATAAAATGCTGTTGTTTCTTAATAATAATCATATTTACCTAGATTTCATAACATCTCATTTAAATGATTTTAATTCCAATTCTTTTTATTTGTCAAAGCAATAATTATGACGACCCCGATGTTTTATCTCGCCGTTAACAAGATCGCTAATACAATGTTTTGTGGGCAAATCACAGTTAAATCAAGAACAACTTTGAAGATTTTGACATGGATGTCTCTTGGCTGGGTGTCAAAGAATTTTTTGCGACACTTTTTTTTGCCACAAGCGACAAATGCAACGCGGATACCAGTAAACGGATAGCTACATATCGGTAGCCATGAAGCAAGGTTCTCTACGAACACTCTAGAATTTAGTTACTTTAGTAACAAAAATGAAATTTAGTAAGTAATATAGATATTAATATCAAATAAAATTTAGTTAGTTAAAATGGTTCATTATTGAAAATATTGGAATCGAACAAGAAAAAAATCTTAACCCGCCCTCAAAATTTGATGTTTTACGTTTCAAAATAATATTTTGAATACTACATAAAACATAAATAATATTTTGAATACTACATAAAACATATTATGTAGAATCCTACATAATATTTTGAATACTACATAATACTTTGAATGCTACATAATATTTTGAATACTACATAATATTTTGAATACTACATAATATTTTGAATACTACATAATATTTTGAATACTACATAAAACATATTATGTAGAATCCGAAAATCGAATTAAAAAATCTGTCCGTCTGCGGCACTTTCCTTAGTTCCCAAGTCCGATTTTGATGAAATTTTGTTTTATGTGCTTCATTTGGGGTGCAGTTGTGCTGCCGGAGCTGTTGGTTGATGTCGGTCACTTCTAAGGGGTGAAAAATGAGGGTTGACATTTTCAAGAGTGCTCTAGCTCTAAATAAAGGTATTGTTTTATCACCGATTAGAAATAGTATTGAGCCTTTAGAAACGATTGAGATCACCCGGAGCTTTGTAGGACAAACCGTTCGCTCCCTAATAGTTGAACTATAAATCAGAAACAAGAGTGTGAATCGCTTTATTTATTTATTGGGCGGATCAACCGGAAGGTCAACAGCGCCAAACATTATGAATTATGAACATAATTAATAATTGAGGTTTACTTAAGTTGCTTGATAGAATGAGAGTTCATATTTCGTTATGTAAGGATAAAGACTTGAGGATCTGGAAGAGGTTTCGAAAACACTTATGTTGTTTCCTAGGAGATGCGCGATATTTCTGGTGATTTCCAAAGATGGAATCGAAAATGTTGGGCATTCTGTGACAGTGAGTGAGAAACAGTATGGATCGCAAAAGAGGCCTAATCTCCGTTCAAACTGTATCCGACCAAAATGCGATCATTCTTCGTTTCTTCGAGCTGTACTCAGTTTTGCGTCCTTAGCAACCATTATTCAAATTTCCCATAACAAACTCCCTATTTCTTCGAATCGAATGCGAAGCGTTTATTCTTTCCAAATAAACTTGGTTGTGAAGTAGTTAGCAGCTAGTAACTATGGTTGGTAGGTAGTAGAGATGGGTATCGTTACTAAAGTATCGATATTTTGTATCGATACTGTATCGTATTTGAGAATCGATACCTACTCCATGTATCGTCTGGCATTAGTATCGATATTTCAAAATATCGAGTACCTATCGATACTTTGGGTCATAAAATGTCAATATTACCTAATATTCTTGTTATGACCCACATTTATCTAAGTATTAGTTCTTAATAAAGAAGTACAAGAGGATCCCTGAGTGAGCCACCACCCGCACGGGAGGGCCGAGGTACGGGGAGTAAGCGCCGCATGACGTCACCCTTCCACCTCTCTCTCCCTCAACTAATCACACTAGTATATAAGCTCACTCAGGGATGCTCGAGTATGCCAATCTAGTCCAGTTCTCGTCTTGTTCATTTCGCTCTCCAACTTCTCCTTCATCAAGGTATCTCCTCGAAGCTGTAGGCTCAACCAAGCAAATATCTCGTCTTCCCGTCAGTGTGGTTATGAACCGCCGAGGCTGACGAGCTAGCCCGCATCTCACAGTACTCCGCATGCCGGTATGGGTCTGACCCGCCGATGCGACAGTACTGCATGATAGGATAGGGACAGCCCCTCTTAGGTTGAGTAGGAGTTAAAGTAAAGTCAAAACGCCGCAGCGAGAAGGTCGTCTCCTTCACTCGCCGACACGCCGAACACAACAGTGGTTACCCCGCACGTTTTTAACTACCTATTCGACGCAGAGAGATGAACGACAACGGCATCCCCGATCCACCGCCGCAGCCTGACTTCGCCGAAGCCGCCAAAGTGTCAATTCCCTTGACACTACCGCCGTTCTACAGGGATGATCCTCGCCTCTGGTTCCTGCAACTCGATGCAGCCTACACCGGCGCGCATATCAACACACAACGGGCCAGATTCACTCGGACGCTCCCTCTACTGCCCTACGACGTCGCAGTACAAACGGCAGACCTCACAGCGGCTCAACTCGTCACGCCTTATGACGACCTCAAGGCTAGGCTCATAGAAATTTTCGAGCCCTCACGTCATCAACGGATCACGGACCTCACCCAACAGCAGCACCTGGGGGACCAGAAACCTTCGCAACTCCTGCGAAAAATCCGACACCAACTGGGGGACCTTATGCCGCAGGACCTGACGAAGGCCTTTTGGATCAAGGCTCTCCCAGTCGAGGTACAAACTATCCTCGCACCGTGGATGACGAAGGACGCCGAATTTTTAGCACCCATCGCCGACGCAGCCCACGAAGTTAGGGGGTCAGCATTGCTACACCAAATAGACCCACAACCTCAAACGGAAGCGGTCGACAACAAGCCTCCACCTCGAACGCGAAAGCCGGCGAATCAACGTCCTCGCAGCCGCTCAACATCACCGGCACGTAAAGGTGGGCTATGTTGGTACCATTTCACCTTCCGAAAGAAGGCACAGAAATGCACAAAACCTTGCTCCTTTAAATCAGTGTCCTGGTCGGAAAACTAGGAAGCCCGCCTGTACACAAGGCGGGCATTCCTTTTACCGATGTTTCAAACCGTCTATTTGTAAAATGCAGGAAGAACAATATCCCCTTCCTTATCGACACTGGAGCCAGCATTTCAATTCTTCCGAACACCTTACTCAAATGGAAGAAGAAAACCAATGACCAGCTTCTCTTTGCGGCAAACGGCACCGCCATTACAACGTACGGCCAATACCGTACGAAAGTTATACTTGAAAACGAAGTATACGAATGGGCCTTTATCGTCGCCGATGTAAAACGTCCAATCATCGGAGCAGATTTTTTAAGCTATTTCGGCCTACACGTTGACCTTAAAAACAGGCACCTATACAACCCTCACTCACGACACCCGATCAAGGGATACGTGAATACGGTCAACACCGGGGTATCAACGGAGGCAACTCCCCCGGCCTTTACCAAAATGCTGGCTTCTTACAAACCAGCACAAAGGAATTCATCTCTTCTCTCATCGGTGAAACACTTTATCGAGACAAAAGGACCGCCCGTCACAGCAAAAAGTCGCCGCTTACATCCCGAACAACTCCGCCAAACTAAAGAAAGTTTTCAACAACTTTTAAAGGACGGGATAATTCGCCCATCTAAATCCCCGTGGGCCAGTCCTTTACACGCCGTTCCTAAACCGAATGGAACCTGGCGCTTCTGCGGAGACTACAGACGATTAAACGAACGTACGATAGGCGACCGCTATGCTGTTCCGCACTTACGGGACTTCTCCTCACACCTACATGGATGCACAGTGTTCTCTACGTTGGACATATCACGAGCTTTCCATCACATCGATGTCAACCCGGCAGATATACCAAAAACCGCCATCATTACACCTTTCGGCCTATACGAATATAAGAAAATGAATTTCGGTCTCAAAAATGCGGCCCAATCATGGCAAAGGTATATGGACCAGATCCTTAGGGGTCTCGATTTCGTCTTCTGCTTCTGATCGCATCAACCTCAATAGAAGAACACCAGCACCATGTACAACAAGTCCTAAACATTTTCGCCGACGAAGGACTAATCGTCAATAAAGAGAAGTGTGTCCTCGCCAAACCAGAAGTAGTTTGTCTCGGACACCTCATAAACGACAAAGGGATAAAACCACTTCCAAAAAAAGTGGACAACCTTACAACATTTCCGCTACCCGCAACAGTAACGGATCTACGACGGTTTTTAGGTATGCTCAACTTCTACCGCCGTCATATCCCTCACGCAGCGGTCCATCAACAGCCATTGGTCGAAGCAATACCTCAACCTTCAAAAAGAAGGACAAAAGACCAATAGAATGGACAGAAAAACGCAAACAAGCGTTTCAACAATGTAAGATGGACTTACAAAAAGCAGCAATTTTAGCCCATCCAGCATCTACGGGCCACCTATCTCTAACAACTGATGCATCGGATACCGGTATCGGAGCAGTACTACAACAAACAATCAACGGAAAATCCGAGCCATTAGGATTTTTTTCTAAAACACTCACTCCTGCTCAAATAAAATACTCGACCTTCGACAGAGAGTTACTCGCAATTTTCGAAGGTATTAAACACTTCACAGATTTTATTGAAGGACGAGAATTTCACGTAGTAACCGATCACAAACCGTTGACCACCTCTCTGCATCAAGATAGGAAAACTGCATCGCCTCGACGCCTACGTCAAATGGAATTTATAAGTCAATTTACGACGGACATTCGTTACACTCCGGGCACATCAAACATAGTGGCCGACGCGCTTTCGCGACCATCACAACCGGAGCTCAATGAATTGACTACATTCCCGACTGGCGCCTCAATCGCACAAGAACAACAGAACGACAAATCAACTGAATTCCGCAATCTAATCAACAACAAACGGTTAGAACAGACAAACGTTCCGTCCATCAACAAAACCATATGGTGCGATATATCGGGCGATCTTCCGCGACCCTACATTCCAACCACATTACGACGGTCAATGTTCGAACATTATCATGCTCTAAGCCACCCTGGAATACGAGCCACTAGGGACATTATAAGAGCTAGAGCATTTTGGCCGCGAATGAACACGGACCTACGCAATTGGGTCCAGGCCTGCGGACGTTGTGCTAAATTCAAGGAATTTAGACACCCGAAAACGTCACCACAACAATTTGATTTTGCGCAACCGCTGGGAACATGTCCATGTTGACATAGTAGGGCCATTGGAACAATCAGAAGGATATAAATATCTTCTAACAATGATCGATCGCAATACCAGTTGGCCCGAATGCGTCCCGCTCCGTACAATCACAACAAAAGCGGTTATCGACAATATCACAAAGAATTGGATAGCACGATACGGATGCCCACTCTTCCTTACCTCAGATCAAGGAAGACAATTTG
This sequence comes from Apolygus lucorum, assembly GCA_009739505.2. NCBI lineage: Eukaryota > Metazoa > Arthropoda > Insecta > Hemiptera > Miridae > Apolygus > Apolygus lucorum. The sequence continues at coordinate 67,895,381 of CM019181.2, forward strand.
AAAGTTCTGAATTTTCAGAATTTCTCAAAAACTTCGGAATACAACGAATCCGTACTACCGCGTACCATCCGGAAGCCAACGGCAAAGTTTGAAAGGTGGCATCGCGATCTCAAGAACGCTTTACGCACGGCCGCTACTTCCCCATCGTGGTCAAAAGATCTACCTACAATCTTGCTCGGCCTAAGAACCACGATAAGATACTCTGATGGACACAGCGCGGCCGAACGCATTTTTCGCGCACCACTACGTCTTCCAGCGGACGTGTTTCATCCTCTACCTACGCACATCGAGGACAAACATCCGTCAGAAACGCCCGAAAAAATAAACCGGCAATTCCCGGACGCCTTCCACAGCACGCCGAAACTTTACCTGCGTGAGGAAGGTATGAAAAAAGGATTGAGGCCATTATACTCGGGTCCTTACAAGGTCATTCGAACTGACGAAAGGACGGCCACAATACTCATAGACGGTTCCAAAATGACCGTTTCACTACAGAGATGTAGGCCAGCTTACGGGACTACCCCCCACTCCAAAGGATCACGACGTACCTTCAAACATCGACAACCGGGCTTCATTCGACAACAAGCGCCCGAACCGACAACAAGTCTCACATAAAGGACAAACACACTCCCATCTATCCGCTTCTCCATCCTCGAGTGAAACGAAAAATGGAGCGAAAAAAGGAAACCAAGCAGACGCAACTGAGCATGGACCCGACAGTGCGAAAGCCAACGAGACCGACAAGGCCACCAACTTCGCACCCAAAACCACGTCCATGCGAACATACGCTGAAACCACTAAACTTGGCCGAGAACACAACGGCCAAGGCAAATTTTAAGCAAAATGGAACAAAAGGGCACCGTCGCGATGAAAATATTCCGCGACGTGTGACCCAACAAACATCGAAGGAAATAGGGGAAATATCAGACATCGCAAACCACAACAGAACCATCGACTTCGCACTTCAAACCCTCTTCTCCTCATCCCCTATTTCCTTCCCACAAAGTCCCAGGCCGAAGATCCTCCGTCGTGAGGAGCCTCTTCTATCCAAAAATAAAAATCTTCGGTCTGGGCAATTTTCACTTTTATCACTTACGCTCTCCTTTAAAGAGAGTGCACACCGGCTTCGTCACGAGGCACTGGAGGGTCTGCCAACAAGAGACCCAGGTACCTCGACGGGCCCGTGGCCAGCAACCAGCGCGCCCAACGTCCTCGTCAATATGACGAGTTCCAACCGCAGCGACTACTAGTCCAGTTCTCGTCTTGTTCATTTCGCTCTCCAACTTCTCCTTCATCAAGGTAGGTATCTCCTCGAAGCTGTAGGCTCAACCAAGCAAATATCTCGTCTTCCCATCGGTGTGGTTATGAACCGCCGAGGCTGACGAGCTAGCCCGCATCTCACAGTACTCCGCATGCCGGTATGGGTCTGACCCGCCGATGCGACAGTACTGCATGATAGGATAGGGACAGTCCCTCTTAGGTTGAGTAGGAGTTAAAGTAAAGTCAAAACGCCGCAGCGAGAAGGTCGTCTCCTTCACTCGCCGACACGCCGAACACAACAATTCTCAAGGAAATATTTTTTTATCTCTATTCGAAGTTATGGTTTACGTGATTTCACTTCATAGATGCTACATCACCCACTGTTTCTTTGCTTACCTACAAGTACAATACATACAAATTTCAAGCCTAGACATCGGTCTAGCAAACAAAGCAAGAAAGTTCTGATTGTGATAATAGACATTTTTGGGCGACAAATGTTGAAAATTCCGAAATATTCAAATTTGAAAGCCATAATTGGGAAATCTAGAAGTAGGTACGTACTCACCTGCGGATTAATTGTTTTTCATAAAATTACTGTCTCAAAATGAGAGTCAATACTTAGTTAATTCAAGGGAGCTAGGGTCAGGTAGTAAAAGGGTTCCACCTACCCTTGTGATGTCACAGTCCAGTCCTGGTCTCGTTATTGTCTCAAAACGCTTCTTAGAAACCCAAGATGGGACCAGGCTAGTTTTTAATGCGAAAGACCTCCTCCCCTGAGTTCAACAAGCAGTGTTGTGGAAACGCTGGAATTCTGGGTAGGAACTCCAAGGAACCACCACGTGTAGGTCTCACAGTGTAGGTGGGACTCAAGCTCCAGGTACCAAGAACCTATCTTTTCCTAGAATCGCCTAGAGGAGCAACCACTTGTGTGTGAACTTTAATACCTCTCGGCTCTCGGGACCGAATAGGAAACAAAAGTCTGTTCATGCAGCATGAGATAATGAGCGAATTTTCATTGAAATCTATTATGGTTATTTCACAGTCAACACTGGAGATTAGAACGCTCCAAAACGGATTTCAATAACTTTTTTTCTCAAAAACTCCATTCTAAAAATTGTTTGGCAATTGCAATAGCTTCATTTTCCTTGAAAATTCGCCAACAAGTGAGCTTATGTCATACAATGAATTAGGCATCTTTTGATGTAAAAACACTTGAAAATTTGGAGAAAATACCCACTGCAAATTTTATTGAACATTTTATCCATAATAATATAATTTTATCCGAGTTAAGACCCAACAGCCTCCCTACCTTCTTCATATTTTTATTTTTTAGCCATTATATTGAATTATCCTCGAGAACTGTATCGATGTTCGATATTTAGAAATATCGGATCCAAAGTATCGATATCAGAAAATATCAGATAGTACACTATTGAGTACCGATATCGAGTATCGGTACAGAAGTATCGATATTTTTAAATAACGGGTATCGATACCCATCCCTAGTAGGTAGAGGCAAAGCTGTGTTCTTTGCAGACGAGTGAGCTATACAGAAAAATAATAAACCTTTGTGAATTAATTTGCATCGTTTTCTACCGTAATTATTTTCTACCAAGAGATGTTTTGAAACGGGTTATTCTTGTTAGTATCGTTCTTATAGTCGAATCAGTCTAGTTATGTTGTTTCTTAGTACAGTAAAAATAGGCTCAATAAGGGGTTAAGATCGGAACTAATTCGTCTAACGTTGAAACTTGGTGGAGATGTTCCTTTTGGCATCATATTGTACTAAAAAAAAGTCTCTAGCGATTGGAGGGGTGGAAGGGGGTGGAATTTCGGAAAAACCACGAAATTTTGACCCTTTTTTCACTTTTTGGCTTACAGCTCCATAACGGTGCATGTGACAGAAAAATTTATCAATACACTAATTGAAGATCATTAAATTATGCTTCCAATGAGCTACTTAAACATTAAAATTGGTTCAGCGGTTTAGCCGTAATCGCTCGTCAAAGATCGGCGATTTTTAGGAACTTGGCTGAAAAGTGGTGTGTGCTCACGTTCAAACGCTTCTAACTCAAACATATTGTTTAGTAATGCATGCATTCCAGGGGACGTCCCATTGGATAAGCATTAGATCAGTTTAACCAGTTGGTAAGCGATAAAACTGTTTCACTCGATGTAATTTATTTATTACTTTAGGCAAGAAATACTGACCCCCCCCCCCCTCCATTATCCACCTTAACATTTCTAGCAGCATGGGAGCCTCGAATCTGAAGAGCATTTTAAAATCCATGACCTACGATACCCAACATGCGAATTCGAGTTCACCCCCCCCCCCCCACCACTTCCCCAACGCCAACAATGGTGCCAGTCTGGCACCAAAGCGGAAATACGTCGTAACATTGAACTTTCATCTGTTAGTTTTGGTAGGCAGTCCGTCGAAGTTCACATCCGTATTCAAGGTGAAACACAAAAAAAACCACGAAATATGCGGTTTATGGCGTCATGGCACCATGTCCTGGCACCATGGTGGCACCACTATTAGTTCCATGGTGGTACAGAGAATAATTCATGAAAATCCGGAGGTATAATGAGAATTTTTCCTCAATTTCAAAGCTTGGGTACAATTAGTAAGCAGTAAAGGAACCGAAATATTGAAAAATCGGATATTTTATGAATATTATCCCCCCACTCATCCCCTCTCCTTTCGAATTTTGGTACTCTGGTAAAATCATGTACAACTCGGAAGTTATTTGAGTCAAACAAAAAAGAAACTCGCAAATCGGTTGGAAATTGAGGCCTGGGCAGATTTTACAAGATTACCCCCGCAAACGCACGTTTTTTAAGCATTAACCCCCCCCTTTCCCCCCCTTAAAAAGCAAAATTCAAAATTCCGGCGCCGTAGTGCACAACTAGATAGTTTTTCGCGTCGATGAAAAAAGAACCACAAAAATCGGTTGAGAACTAAGGCCTGGGCAGACGACACAAGATTATGCCCAAAAACGCACGTTTTTTGAGCATTAACCCCCCCTTTCCCCTCCTTAAAAGGCAAAATTCGAAATTCCGGCGACGTAGTGCACAACTAGATAGTTTTCCGCGTCGAACAAAAAAGAACCAGGAAAATCGGTTGAGTACTAAGGCCTGTGCAGACGACACAAGATTTTGTCACACACACACACACATACACACATACACACATACACACACACACACACACACAGACATACACCTATGGTTTTTTTCGCGGATTTGGATTCAGAATGGTCTAAAACGGATTACTGTGTGGTTATTTTTTTTTTCTGTTGAGTGTTGTCCAACTTCACCCCAGATCGATTGCATAAGGACGCCCAAGTCTTACTGTGGGACGTCCTAAAAACTGCTGCTCCAAATTAAAATTGTCACTGAATCAAAGTGGCACTACATCAAATTCTGCGATAGATGGGCTCCTATTATTTTTGTATCCCCGTTCCCGAGAAGAGATACAAGCGAAAACCCCAAAGTAGTCATAGCGTCAAGTTCCGCTGATGGCTGATTTTGGAGGTATAAGAATTTCAAACTTCTAATAATCTATATTCAGCTAGATTTTTTGGAAGATTTTAGCATATTGCAGTCAGAAAACAAAATTATTACAATATTCAATTCGAATATGTCCATTATGAGTGTAAAATTCTTACCAATTTCATTCAGGTAGTAATTATATCATAAGAGGTGAAGTTACGCTTGGAAGCAAGATCAATGCAGTAAAAATTAACACTCCTGATTTGACTAAATAAATTCGTACAAGGTTTGAACTTCGTATAAACGGTTCTTCGAGATGAAAATTGACCCTTGGACTGCCATTAGTCAGGATTCTTCCCTGACAATATTGTGAAGCATATTCAGGCCGCGCCTATGCACTTGTTATTCGGGCTCATCAGCTAGTGTCGAACTTGACGCTATGACTACTTTGGGGTTTTCGCTTGTATCTCTTCTCGGGAACGGGGATACAAAAATAATAGGAGCCCATCTATCGCAGAATTTGATGTAGTACCACTTTGATTCAGTGACAATTTTAATTTGGAGCAGCAGTTTTTGAGTTAGAAGCGTTTGAACGTGAGCACACACCACTTTTCAGCCAAGTTCCTAAAAATCGCCGATCTTTGACGAGCGATTACGGCTAAACCGCTGAACCAATTTTAATGTTTAAGTAGCTCATTGGAAGCATAATTTAATGATCTTCAATTAGTGTATTGATAAATTTTTTTTGTCACATGCACCGTTATAGAGCTGTAAGCCAAAAAGTGAAAAAAGGGTCAAAATTTCGTGGTTTTTCCGAAATTCCACCCCCTTCCACCCCTCCAATCGCTAGAGACTTTTTTTTAGTACAATATGATGCCAAAAGGAACATCTCCACCAAGTTTCAACGTTAGACGAATTAGTTCCGATCAAAGTGCTATTTTTACTGTACTATCTAAGGAACTGCGAGCAATGCAGTTTTTTGAAGTATTGGCGCTTCAAAGTAATATTGAACCCTGTGCGCTAGGGTGCTCCTTATTTTCCGACTTTTTTTGAACGCAAAACCCTCTGAATCTTTTCTTTGTGGCCCAACATGCCACAATTCACACCAGGAATTTTTTCATGGTAGGACAACGTTAACCCGTGCCGAATTCCTATGAAAGTTGTAGTAGTAGAAAAACGTCCGCCAAGTGGGTGTGGCACATAGCTTCCTCGTATCCATAACCCGATTATATAGATGATCCGATGCATAGTAGATAATCTCAAAACACCAATCTCTAAGTACCTTTCACTACCCTCTTAGGGGACCATCTACACGCTAATCTGGACAATCCAAGAAAATTTCATCAAATTCGGATGAAAAATGTAAGTGTTATGGCTGTTACAGGGATTTTACGTTTGCGCATGTGCAGAGGCTACTGTAAATTTTAAGACCTTGATTTTCATTGGGGACCATCTACAACCTAATCCGCATAATCCCTGAAAATGGCATCGAAATCGGGTAGAAAATGTGGAAGTTATGGCCGTTACAAGGAATTCACGTTTGCGCATGCGCAGCGGCTACTATCAGTCCGGGGGGTGATGATTCTCATAGGGGACCATCTACAACCTAATTCGCATAATCCCTGAAAATTTCATTGAAATCGGGTAGAAAATGTGGAAGTTATGGCCGTTCCAAGGAAATTCACGTTTGCGCATGCGCAGTGGCTACTATCAGTCCGAAGGTCGTGATTTACATAGGGGACCATCTACAACCTAATTCGCATAATCCCTGAAAATTTCATCGAAATCGGATGGAAAATGTCGAAGTTATGGCCGTTACAAGGAATTCACGTTTGCGCATGCGCAGTCGCTTCTATCAGTCCGGGGATAATGATTTTCATTCTACACGCCAACCCGCACAATCCCTGAAAATTTCATAGAAATCGGACAATAACTTCGTATAGTTATGCGCGTTACAAGGAATTCATGACAGACACACAGACAGACAGACAGACAGACACAGAACCAAAATTGTTCAGAAAGGTCTAAAACGCAAAACGCGAGTGAAAATTTTGATTTTGGAGAACTTTTTTTTTCGTCCTTGAAAAGTGAAAACAAAGCTTCCGCTACCTTGGTAGACTCGGAAGCAAAAATCTTGATTATTTGCCCGAATTTACGTTATTGGGTTGTGTTTAACTTATAAATCCATAGTTTAGTACAATAATCATTTCCAAAACAACTCACATGTTCTTTCTCTCCTTCAATCACAGAGAAATTCACCCATCTGTTGAGGGGTTGTTGCGACGCTTGCAATCCTCTGCAGACCTATGAAAATCATTGCCCCCAGTCTGCTAATAGCAACGGAGCATGCGCAATCGTGTATTTCCTCCAAACTCACTATGCATCGTATCAACTATGCAATCGGGTTATGGGTAGGAGGAAGCTATGTGCCACATCCACAAGGCAGACTATTATATTTTGGTACCCCTCTGCTACCACGACTCTCATTGTGTCATCGTTGACTGGTTGAACCACGCCATACTTTTCTGGTAAGTACGTTGAGCTTTCTCAATCAGCCTTACACTTGGAAGGCCGTTTAACTCCTCCAACTTCACCAAAAACCAAAGGCCCCACCTACAACGATTTTTGTGTGAATTTATGATATCTTACTAGTACCTCAGTTGCTACCCACCCTCATTCAACAGTTCTGAAGTTTTCCGTCAATAATGATGATCTGTCGCCGGTCCTTAACTGATCTACAAAAGCCGAAACAGTTCTGAATTGTACCTAAAATTGTCCATTTTATATTACAGCGGTTAACCCTGCAGTATAACGTGCAATACAATCGATGATAATCTACATCCGTGAGTGGATGACAAGGAACCATCGCTTCTTCCCACCCAGTGTCAATGGACCAGTTGTATAACGGAGGGTTGAGAACCTCTTACGCTTGATATTATACTGGATCTAATTTTAGTTCAGATACAATCGCCAAGGTCTGAAAATATCAGCACGTTCCTATTATTTTATAGAATTATTTATGGAAACAGAGAACGGGGTTGTGTTAGAAATTTTGACGTCACGAGGTAAAAAACTAGAGCAGGCAAACAAACGAACTAAAATGTTTGTAATAATCGATAAGGATATTTATGATCAATATTTTGAAGGTTTCAATAACAAAACGTCACACATTTATTTCAGTCTACGCAATGGTAAGCGAGAATGCCAATTTGGTATGTTGCATAGGAGGGGGGTCTTCAGGTGGTCTCGTTTTCCTATTATCCCACCTGACCTGGTTTAAGGCTAAATGTCACGATGTTTTAGTGTGATTCTGAAATAAAAGATGGCAGCACCATCGGGGCCAAATTTCGTTTACTCCTCAGTTGAGAACGGATCGAGATATTTTAGTTCTGCAAACGGATTTCTTTTCAAGATCACCGTAGAATTCCGGGTAATTGGTTTAGAAAGTGTGCAAAAATTTTTGACATTTTCATGTCTTTCATATGGCACATAAAAAAAAATCGTCACGAAATTTGATGCAACGAAATTTGATGCAACGAAATTTGTTGCAACGAAATTTGATGCAACGAAATTTGATGCGACGAAATTTGTCCCAAGTCGCCACAATGATGATTATGACCATCAGAAGTGAAGTTGTTAGGTACTTTACAGGTAGGTACTTTACAGTTAGGTAGGTACTTTACAGTTTGATATTACCAGATCAGCTGAGTCGAAAATTGAGCTCCCAGATCAGCTGAGCCAAAAATCGAGCTCCCAGATCAGCTGAGTCGAAAATTGAGCTCCCAGATCAGCTGAGCCAAAAATCGAGCTCCCAGATCAGCTGAGTCGAAAATCGAGCTCCCAGATCAGCTGAGTCGAAACTCGAGCTCCCAGATCAGCTGAGTCGAAAAATCGAGCTCCCAGATCATCTGAGTCGAAATTCGAGCTCCCAGATCAGCTGAGTCGAAAATCGAGCTCCCAGATCAGCTGAGTCGAAAATCGAGCTCCCAGATATCTCGGGAGGGGAGGGGGGGGGCATGAAAATGTTTCAATGTGTTGCAGACTCGTATGCAAGCGTTTTGGATTGAACCTTTGGAATCGACCGAGAATTTCTGATTTGATCATTTACTTAGGTTCTGACTTCCAGACCCTGTCTTGTTGTTTGACCAAAATATGGATCAAAATTGCATCCCAATGCTCAGTAGGCAAGCCAAGCGATTTCAAACAGCGCAAATTCGAAGATAGGATGTCTAACATGTTTGTTGAAAAAACTCATTTCGATATCGGGTATTGATACTTTTGAGTGAAACACCGGATGTATCGATACTTTTTGGACGATAATTTTCGGAAATGATCAATCGCCGGTATTGATAATTTTTGCACACAGTTCCAGCAAAAATTTGTTCAAATTTTGAACATTTTCCAAAAGCGGCCTTATAGCCACTTGCAGAACCTTCATCAGAATACGAATCCGTTTGCGGAATTTTTCTAACTTGATCATAGCCGTCGGATTCTCGTTTTTACGATTTGGAGCGGGGGCGAGGGGGGCGATCATGGGCTGGGGGGGAGGGTGGCGATCAAACGCCCCGCAAGAATTAGCTCCTCAAACCATCAATTGCTAGTGCAACTAGAACGGTGTGAGATGACTTTTGCAACTAGATTTTGTACAAGGAAACTTGAACAACTAAGTAGGTACCTACCTAGTCCATGTACAGTGAACTAAAATTACCACAATTTCTGAACCAACTATTTAGTAGTGCAAACCATTATCTAAATCAAATTAACGCAGAATCTTTCTCATAAGTTATTTGCCTATGTCTTGCTTTTTATGAAAATTTCGCCCAATTCGATCAACCTCAAGACAGAGAAGTTGGAAATGGGAAGGTTGATGGTAGCTACCTATTAGGAGGCCAGGAAAAGGAATAGAGACCAAAGGGTGCGTACTAGCAAAACATGAATGTGAAGGTCGGGCGGGCGGCGGGGCGTTTGATCGCCGCCCTCCCCCCCAGCCCATGATCGCCCCCACTCCAAATCGTAAAAACGAGAATCCGACGGCTATGATCGATTTAAAAAAATTCCGCAAACGGATTCGTATTCTGATGAAGGTTCATGAAGTGGCTATAAGGCCACTTTTTGAAAATGTTCAAAATTTGAACAAATTTTTGCTGGAACTGTGTGCAAAAATGTTTTGCACACTTTCTAAACCAATTACCCGGAATTCTACGGTGATCTTGAAAAGAAATCCGTTTGCAGAACTAGAATATTTCGGTCCGTTCTCAACTGAGGAGTAAACGAAATTTTCTTTATTTTGGTGCTGCCACGTGGTGGCAGATTTCACAACTAAAGTCGGGACATTTAGCCTTAATATGGTAATAATGAGTGCCTCAAACCCATATCTTGGCAATGTAGCTTTAAAGCAACATCAGTCGATCAAAAATTCTAAAAACGTTATGATGGTTCAATTTCGGATAAACATTTGAAGACAAATCAAGCGAAATTACCTTAATTTCTTGTTCATTTGGGAGGAAACTTCTCAAATGAGCTTGTTATGAAGGTTCAAATTCGGATAATTGAAGACAAATCTAGCGAAATTGCCTCAATTTCTTTCTAATTTGGGAGGGAATGTTTTTTTCGACATGAATATGTCTTTTGGTTGGGATTCAAGCAATTTTTCGCAACACTTGTTTTTTGCCACAAAAAATGCAACACGGATACTAGTAAACGGATAGCTACACATCAGTAGCTATGAAGCAAGGTTCTCTAGAATACTGCAATATATTACGTGCGACCGGAGAGTTTTTTGACATTTTCATGTCTTTCATATGGCACATAAAAAAAAAAAATCGTCACGAAATTTGATGCAACGAAATTTGTTGCAACGAAATTTGATGCGACGAAATTTGTCCCAAGTCGCCACAATGATGATTATGACCATCAGAAGTGAAGTTGTTAGGTACTTTACAGGTAGGTACTTTACAGTTAGGTAGGTACTTTACAGTTTGATATTACCAGATCAGCTGAGTCGAAAATCGAGCTCCCAGATCAGCTGAGTCGAAAATTGAGTTCCCAGATCAGCTGAGTCGAAACTCGAGCTCCCAGATCAGCTGAGTCGAAAATCGAGCTCCCAGATCAGCTGAGTCGAAAATTTTCATGTCTTTCATATGGCACATAAAAAAAGCGACAGAAAAAAACGCTTGCATACGAGTCTGCAACACATTGAAACATTTTCATGCCCCCCTGGTAATATCAAACTGTAAAGTACCTACCTACCTAACAACTTCACTTCTGATGGTCATAATCATCATTGTGGCGACTTGGGACAAATATCGTTGCAACAAATATCGTTGCAACAAATATCGTTGCAACAAATATCGTTGCAACAAATATCGTTGCATCAAATTTCGTGACAATTTTTTTTTTATGTGCCATAATATGGCACATCAAATTTCGTGACGATTTTTTTGACATTTTCATGTCTTTCATATTATGAAAGACATGAAAATGTCAAAAAAATCGTCACGAAATTTGATGCAACGAAATTTGTTGCAACGAAATTTGATGCGACGAAATTTGTCCCAAGTCGCCACAATGATGATTATGACCATCAGAAGTGAAGTTGTTAGGTACTTTACAGGTAGGTACTTTACAGTTAGGTAGGTACTTTACAGTTTGATACTACCAGATCAGCTGAGTCGAAAATCGAGCTCCCAGATCAGCTGAGTCGAAAATTGAGTTCCCAGATCAGCTGAGTCGAAACTCGAGCTCCCAGATCAGCTGAGTCGAAAATCGAGCTCCCAGATCAGCTGAGTCGAAAATCGAGCTCCCAGATCAGCTGAGTTGAAAAATCGAGCTCCCAGATCAGCTGAGTCGAAATTCGAGCTCCCAGATCAGCTGAGTCGAAAATCGAGCTCCCAGATCAGCTGAGTCGAAAATCGAGCTCCCAGATGTCTCGGGAAGGGAGGGGGGGGGGGGGCATGAAAATGTTTCAATGTGTTGCAGACTCGTATGCAAGCGTTTTTTCTTGGTCGATTCCAAAGGTTCATTAATAAAAATAATAAACCAAAAGCAAAAAAAAAGCATAGATCAAAATTCTGAAAATCGCTATTCCCCCTTGTTTTTTTTAGAAAAAATTCTGTTTATTCATAGAAAAAGGTAGGTTAGGCTTAATTTATCAGTTTAATTTATACGTCGAGGAAATGCACACAACTGTGTCTGGGTTTCAGAGAAAAGGCGTCTAGAAGTGCAACATCAGTGTTTAGCTCACAAGGAGTTGGTAAAGATAAATCCATCTTACTCAGCTCTTATGACTACTTGTCACGAAGTTTTAGAGAGATACTGAGATTAGAGATAGCAGCAACAACAGACCAAATTTCATTTACTCCTCATTTGAGTATGGCACAAGATATTTTGATTCCGCAAACGGATTTATTTTTAAAATTCACATAGAATTGTGGGTAATTGGTTCAAAAAGCGAGCAATTGTTTTGCTCACGTGCCAAAAAAATTGTTTTTAATTTTGACAATTTCGGAAAGTGGGTTTTACCACTTGCATTATATTCTAAAGCCTCAATCTATCTTACCGAGACGCAGGCTATTATTCAGATCACCGTATGGGAGGCCTAGCTTCTGAATCTCATTCAGTATCATACAGCCTTGAGTAAAGATGATTTCAGGATCCACATCACTCACCAGACTTCGGCGACCGTAAGCTAGTAGTTAATGTTAATTTGGCTCATTGCATTGAAGTCAAGACACACTCCTTCGTGTCCCTGGTCAAATTACTACGGCCTTCCTCTACGCTGATCAAACCATTTTACTTTATGGATGATGTTACGTTACCTTCATTATCAAAGATTTTTAAGGTAGCACAAACAGTTCACAATGATGATTACTCCTTTTGCATTAGTGATGATAATTTCACTATTTTCGCTGTTTATCCCACTTTCGCCTCAGGTTGGCAAAACTGAAGGGCTTAAATTAATTATGGGAAAAGAAACTTGTGGAAAAACTATTCATTTGGACAGAACAACGAACAGTGCAAGAGCGATATGACACGGCAGATAACGAACCAACATGGTAGTAACTAGAGTGGGGTAACTTCTTCCTCTTCACAATTGCCAACCTTCTTTCTGTGCAATCTGAGTTGTTTTTTGTTATTCTGACTCACGAGTTTTTGATAACTAGTTTTTGAGCATCGTCATTGTTCTCCTATGCTTATCGATGCTAAAATTTGTCTTAAGGGGGTCTCAGTCAGGGGTCAGTGAAAAATAACTTGAATGATGTCTGTTTGTGGAATTTTTCTCTTATTCACACAATGGTGGGGTTTTTTTTTTTTTTTTTTTTGAGCTTTCGACAATCCTCTGGTTGTCATTGTAAATCCAACAGCAAGAGGACAAGATTTCTGTGTAGATATCTGTTATCTGCAGTAGTGGCTACTTGGACATTTATTCTTAAAGAAATCCCCACTTATGCAAAATGTTGTCCTTAAGGGGTCTCAGTTGGTTGCCGTTCGTTCCTCGTTCCGGGTTAGTATTTCAGGAAATCGAAGGCACAAAAACTTAAAAAGTTGTACCAAAATTTGAAATTTTAAAGGATTTTAGAAATTCATTAGTGCACGGACCTAGGGCATTGAAAAAACGTCTGCCAAGTGGGTGTGGCACATAGCTTCCTCGTATCCATAACCCGATTGTATAGATGATCCGATGCTAGTAGTTAATCTCAAAACATCAAAACAAGTTAATCTGTAACATCCCTGAAAATTTCATTGAAATCGGATGGAAAATGTAGAAGTTATGGCCGGTAGAAGGAATTCACGTTTGCGCATGCGCAGTGGCTACTATCAGTCCGAAAGTGGTGATTTTCATAGGGGACCATCTAAATATTAATCTGTAAAATCCCTGAAAATTTCATCGAAATCGGGTAGAAAAAATGGAAGTTAGGGCCGTTACAAGGAAATTCACGTTTGCGCATGCGCAGTGGCTACTATCAGTCTGAAGGTGATGATTTTCATAGGGGACCATCTAAATACTAATCTGTAACATTCCTGAGAATTTCATTGAAATCGGATGGAAAATTTAGAAGTTATGGCCGTTAGAAGGAATTCACGTTTGCGCATGCGCAGTGGCTACTATCAGTCCGAAGGTGATGATTTTCATAGGGGACCATTTAAATACTAATTTGTAACATCCCTGAAAATTTCATCAAAATCGGGTAGAAAAAGTGGAAGTTATGGCCGTTACAAGAAAATTCACGTTTGCGCATGCGCAGTGGCTACTATCAGTCCGAAGGTAATGATTTTCATAGGGGACCATCTAAATACTAATCTGTAACATTCCTGAAAATTTCATCGAAATCGGATGAAAAATGTAGAAGTTACGGCCGTTACAAGGAATTCACGTTTGCGCATGCGCAGTGGCTACTATCAGTCCGAAGGTAATGATTTTCATAGGGGACCATCTAAATATTAATCTGTAACATTCCTGAAAATTTCATCGAAATCGGATGAAAAATGTAGAAGTTATGGCCGTTACAAGGAATTCACGTTAGCGCATGCGCAGTCGCTTCTATCAGTCCGGGGATGATGATTTTCATAGAGGACCGTCTACACACCAACCCGCACAATCCCTAAAAATTTCATTGAAATCGGACAATAACTTCGTATAGTTATGCGCGTTACAAGGAATTCATGACAGACAGACAGACACACAGACACTGAACAAAAATTGTTCAGAAAGGTCTAAAACGTAAAACGCGAGTGAAAATTTTGATTTTGGAGAACTTTGTTTTTCGACCTTGAAAAGTGAAAACAAAGCTTCCGCTACCTTGGTAGACTCGGAAGCAAAATGAAATATTGCCGCTGGAATCATCAAAATCGAACAGTAATTACCAGAGAAAATTGGAAAAAACCGTTAATTTAGTCATATTTATCCCATAAAATTTAGGTAAACTTGAAATTTTCGAGGATTTTAGAAATTAATTGGTGCATGTGCCTTGGGAATTGAAAAAATGAAATATTGCCGCTGGAATCATCAAAATTGAACAATAATTGCCACAGAAAAAATGGAAAAAACCGTTTATTCAATAGTTTTTCCCATTTTTCTTTAGCAATTATTGTTCGGTTTTGACGATTCCGACGACAATATTTCACTCTTTCAATTACCTTGGGCCGTGCACTAATGAATTTCTAAAATTCTTTAAAATTTTAAATTTAGGTACAATTTTTTTGCGTACAAAGTTTTTGCGCCTTCAATTTCGGTAAATACTAAAAAAACGAAAGGCGACCGACTGAGACCCCCTTATGGGGGTTGCTGGAATCATTAAAATCGAACAATAATTGCCAAAGAAAAACGCCTGCCAAGTGGGTGTGGCACATAGCTTCCTCGTATCCATAACCCGATTGTATAGATGATCCGATGCGTAGTAGTTAATCTCAAAACACCAATCTTTAAGTACCTTTCACTACCCTCATAGGGGACCATCTACACGCTAATCTGGACAATCCTAGAAAATTTCATCAAATTCGGATGAAAAATGTAAATGTTATGGCTGTTACAAGGATTTTACGTATGCGCATGTTCAGTGGCTTCTGTAAATTTTAAGGCCTTGATATTCATTGGGGACCATCTACAATCTAATCCGTATAATCCCTGAAAATTTCATCGAAATCGGGTAGAAAATTTGGAATGGCCGATCAAGGAGATTCACGTTTGCGCATGCGCAGTGGCAACTATCAGTCCGAAGGTGGTGATTTTCATAGGGAACCATCTAAATACTAATCTGTAACATCCCTGAAAATTTCATTGCAATCGGACGGAAAATGTAGAAGTTATGGCCGTTACAAGGAAATTTACGTTTGCGCATGCGCAGTCGCTTCTATCAGTCCAGGGATGATGATTTTCATAGGGGACCGTCTACACACCAACCCGCACAATCCCTGAAAATTTCATCGAAATCGGACAATAACTTCGTATAGTTATGCGCGTTACAAGGAATTGATGACAGACGGACAGACACACAGACAGACAGACACACGGACACACAGACACGGAACCAAAATTGTTCAGAAAGGTCTAAAACGCAAAACGCGAGTGAAAATTTTGATTTTGGAGAACTTTTTTTTTCATCCTTGAAAAGTGAAAATAAAGCTTCCGCTACCTTGGTAGACTCGGAAGCAAAATGGGACAAACTGCTGAATAAACGGGGTTTTCCAGGTGTTTCCCATTTTGGTTTATTATTTTCAATAATGAATGACAAAAAATAAATAATAAAGGTTTTAGAAGTGGAATGTATATAATAACAATACTATTTTATGATAAGAAAATATTGTCACTTATAGATGTCAGAATCGCAAGTAAGTTTTTATTCGGCGAATTAAAGGAAAAACAAGGAACAATCAGCACGGAAAATGAAACTGGGGCGCGTCAAAACAGTTCAGAGCTGACGCATCCCATAGTAGGTAGTGAAGTATAACATCCTCCCCCCTTGAAGTACAAACTTAATTTTCCTAATTCAATTATTCTTCTTACGCTGGATGGATGATGAGTGGGCATATGAACGACCTAGGGCTTGCCGTTTGCTGAGAGGTTGTCGAGCACCTTCTTTCCATAGGGGTCCCGTTTCCCACATTTCACCTTCCAGTAAATGCGATAATTCTCTCAAGTTCTCGGCCTGTAGATCCTCCTTTTGTTTACCTTCCCGAAAGACAGGTCTTGCTCCTATAGAATCGGAGGGGGTACCTACGTATCCATTGCCGGTATCTCCCTTTCCTTTATCAACACTGCAGTGGGTAAGTTGGTACTCAGAGGCGATTTCGATAATATCGATCGCCCTTGCTTCAAAAGTGCCACAACTCACAAATTGGGTTTTTTGAGTTATGGCCACCATTCAACTCAGTTTTCATGCCTGTATCAATCACCTAAAGCGCCAGATGATGCACTTCTAAACCAGTCGCCTGGTAGCAGTAGTGTCGTTGTTCATGTTACAAAGATGGCTAGTGACCCTATGAGAAAAGTGCCACATCTTCAGTTGTGATTTGACCTTCGTAGAGGACGTTTCGTTCAATAGTGCTATATTTCGAGTTGTGGCGTTTTTCGTGATTCAACTGGTGGGGATATTTCAAATTATTTCGTTTTGGGGCAGTCTAGAAGATTGATCGTCGTTATGTTCTAGTTCCTATTTTGAATTATGGCATTTTTGAAGATCAAGTTCTTCGTAATTGTTGGTTAGAACTCTAAATGTGACTGTTTTGATGTTTCAAATGAGGAAAAGCGACAATGTGGGGGAGTAGTCGGGGTTCTGTTTTTGTTAAACTTGCTTTAGCCAATTGCAATGAGGAACCGTCATCGAATATTTCGCCTAGTAGCTGTGAGGTCCAGAGTAATACTGAGTCATGCGATTGTGAACAAGTCAATGTCGAAGATACATCAACTGTCCCAAATTCGACCCTCGTCGTCACTACTTCGTCTCAGCCTGAAGAAGAAGTGGAAAAGTGCAATAATATTCAAGGAAGCAATGAGGAAAGAAATCATGAACTTATTAAGTTGCCTTCCAAAATTTTCTCTGAGTGTGATGAGCACACAGAATGTAGCTGTTTGCAAGGTGGAGTTGAAGTGCAAACAGTATTGCCTGAGAGTTCTCAAATCCTCTCTCAGCACTCTGCTGAAAAAGTGTTAAGTGTATCAGAACGAAATGATACTAATTATTCACATCATCACTATGTAGCCTCGTATGATTCCACAAATCCTATAGGATTTGAGAAGTATACTTCTCTGCGACTGACAAGATTGACTGACAATATGCCTTTTACTTCCAGTAGTGAACGTAGTGATGTAGACGACTCAGATGCTGACCCAAATTTCAGTGATGCAATACCTAGTGAGAGTGAAAGTAGTAGCAGCAACAGCACTTCTCCAGAAAGCTCACCCACAAGGAAGAAAGGAAAAAGGAGTGCAAAATCCTGAAAAAAGGTGTACTAAAAAAGCTAAATTGCATCGAAATTCTGGAAAACCTTACGTTTCTTCTTCAAAAACAAAAAAGCGGTTCTCCTCAAGGAAAGTAGGTCCACCATGTGGAGAAAAATGCCGATTGGGCTGCAGTGGGAAAATCGACAACGAGACTCGAGTTGGGATTTTTTCCAGCTACTGGAACCTTGCTTGTTTACAAAGACAACGAGAATTTATCGTCGCTCATGCTGAACCTATAAAACCGAAGTACAGATATTCGAGTACACAAAACCTGAGGCGTATGAACATGGCTTATTATTTTTCGGTGAATCAGCAGCGTATCAGGGTGTGCAAAACGTTTTTCATGTCGACGCTTGATATTAATGACAGACCTATCCGCACAGCGTTTGCTAAGAAGACTGACTCGGGATTTGTGGAACCTGACAAGAGAGGCAAGCATGGTAACCAGCCAAAGGTTGCAACTGAAATAAAGGAAAGTGTGAGAAAATTCATCAATGCTATACCCAGAGTGGAATCTCATTATTTGAGAGCTCAAACTAGTCGTGAGTATATTGAGGGTGGTAAAAGTTTGGCAGACTTATACCGTGACTACAAAGATGACCAAGAAAGACAGCAGCTACCATTTGCGAATTCTGTTATGTTTAACCGGATATTTAATGGCGAATTTAATATATCATTTTTTAAGCCCCGGAAAGATCTTTGCGAACTTTGTGAATCGTTCAAAAACGCAACCGAAGAAGAAAAGCAGCTGTTGATGGATCGTTTCAACACCCATCATAGAGAAAAAGAACTTTCTCGCAAAGAAAAAGAAATGGACAAAAATAATCATTCTAATGGCGTTCATGTAGCAGTTTATGACCTGCAAGCAGTGATGCCAGCACCAAGAGGTTTGGTGTCATCGTTTTACTACAGAAGTAAATTGAACTGCTTCAACTTCACCATTAGCGATTTGAGCGCCAAGAATGTCCAGTGTTACTTCTGGTTGATTCTAAAATTCATGTTCGAGATGTCGCAAATTAAAATCTAACTGTCTTTTGAGTCATCAAAAGTGTCACATGTTAAAAACATATTGTTTAGTAATGCATGCATTCCAGGGGACGTCCCATTGGATAAGCATTAGATCAGTTTAACCAGTTGTTAAGTGATAAAACTGTTTCACTCGATGTAATTTATTTATTACTTTAGGCAAGAAATACTGACCCCCCCCCCCCCCCCTCTCACTCTTATCCACCATAACATTTCTAGCGGCATGGGAGCCTCGAATCTGAAGAGCATTTTAAAATCCATGATCTACGATACCCAACATGCGAATTCGAGTTCACCCCCCCCCCCCCCACCGCCAACACCATCAGTGGTGCCAGTCTGGCACCAAGCGGAAATACGTCGTAACATTGAACTTTCATCTGTTAGTTTTGGTAGGCAGTCCGTCGAAGTTCACATCCGTATTCAAGGTGAAACACAAAAAAAAGACACGAAATAAGCGGTTTATGACATCATGGCACCATGTCCTGGCACCATGGTGGTACAGAGAATAATTCATGAAAGTCCGGAGGTATAATGAGAATTTTTCCTCAATTTCAAAGCTTGGGTACAATTAGTAAGCAGTAAAGGAACCGAAATATTGAAAAATCGTATATTTTGTGAATATTATCCCCCCACTCACCCCCTCCCCTTGCGAATTTTGGTACTCTGGTAAAATCATGTACAACTCGGAAGTTATTTGAGTCAAACAAAAAAAGAAACACGCAAATCGGTTGGAAATTGAGGCCTGGGCAGAGTTTACAAGATTACGCACGCAAACGCACGTTTTTTAAGCATTAACCCCCCTTTCCCCCTCTTAAAAAGCAAAATCCAAAATTCCGGCGCCGTAGTGCACAACTAGATAGTATTCCGCGTCAAACGAAAAAAGAACCACGAAAATCGTTTGAGAACTAAGGCCTGGGCAGAGTACACAAGATTATGCCCAAAAACGCACGTTTTTCGAGCATTAACCCCCCCTTTCCTCCCCTTAAAAGGCAAAATTCGAAATTCCGGCGACGTAGTGCACAACTAGATAGTTTTCCGCGACGAACAAAAAAAGAACCAGGAAAATCGGTTGAGAACTAAGGCCTGTGCAGAGTACACAAGATTTTGTTACACACACACACACACACACACACACACACACATACACACACACACACACACACACAGACATACACCTATGGTTTTTTTCGCGGATTTGGATTCAGAATGGTCTAAAACGGATTACTGTGTGGTTATTTTTTTTTTTCTGTTGAGTGTTGTCCAACTTTACCCCAGATCGATCGCATAAGGACGCCCAAGTCTTACTGTGGGACGTCCTAAAAACGAACAACAAAAGTGTCACAACTCAAAATAAAAACGACTCATTGACCATTTCCAGACGTCAAAAGAGCCACAACTCAAAAAAACGGAATTTTTACTTAAAAACTTGGAAAATTTGTTAGAATCACAATATGACCTAGTATTATAAACATAGATTTGCATAGTTGCACCCCAATATCAACTCAAAATCACGTGCGCGGCCGAGAACATGTTTTTCCTGTTTCCTGAAAAATTGAGTTTTTTGAGATGTGGCACTTTTGAAGCAAGGGTGTTAAATTGAAGGAAAAACAATACCTTTATATTATAAAGGTATTGTTTTTCCTTCAATTTAAGATTCTATAGAATTTTTTGAGACCACGCGGAGCTCTGTAGGACAAACCGTTCGCTCACTACGAGAATTTTAAGTTTGAACGTACGATAAATCAGAAACACGAGTGTGAATCGCAAAAGAGGCCTAATCTCCGTTCAAATTTTAGCTGACCGAAATACGATCAAAGTTTTTCTTCAAGTTGGATGGTTGGTGGCTTTGCAGACGAGTGATCTATACAGAAAAATAATAAACCATTGTGTAATAATTTGCAGCGTTTTTTTTTTTTTTTTTTTGGTTTTTCAAACTATAAAAGTCCTTTGTCGTTTCCAATCACTTTTATCCGTGGAGAGCTTTCGACAATCCTCTGGTTGTGATTGTGAATCCATCAGCAAGAGGACAAGATTTCTGCATAGATAACTGTTATCTGCAGTAGTGGCTGTTAACAGTAGTAACTGTTATCTACTTGGAAATTTATTCTTAAAGAAATCCCCACTTATGTAAAATGTTGTTCTTAAGGGGGTCTAAGTCGGTTGCCGTTCGTTCCTCGTTCCGGGTTAGTATTTCAGGAAATCGAAGGCACAAAAACTTAAAAAGTTGTACCAAAATTTGAAATTTGAAAGGATTTTAGAAATTCATTAGTGCACTGACCTTGGGAATTGAAAAAATGAAATATTGCCGCTGGAATCATCAAAATCGAACAGTAATTACCAGAGAAAATTGGAAAAAACCGTTAATTCAGTCATGTTTATCCCATAAAATGTAGGTAAACTTGAAATTTTCGAGGATTTTAGAAATTAATTGGTGCATGTGCCTTGGGAATTGAAAAACTGAAAGATTGCCGCTGAAAACATCAAAATCGAACAATAATTGCCAGAGAAATATGGGAAAACATGGGAACATGCGTTTATTCAATAGTTTTTCCCATTTTTCTCTGGCAATTATTGTTCGATTTTGATGATTCCAGAGGCAATATCTCAGTTTTTCAATTCCCTAGAATGCACTAATGAATTTCAAAAATCCTTTCAAATTTCAAATGTAGGTACAACTTTTTAAGTTTTTGCACCTTGAACGAGGAACGAACGGCGACCGACTGAGACCCCCTTAACATCAACATTCAAACGTACAACGAATTCAGTGAGTAATCATTTTGATAATTATAATGATGATCGAAGATGAGGTGTATGTGACGGACAAATTTCTGAACATGAATTTGAAAGAAATACCAGTTTAACAGAAGAGAAAACATTAGCCGAACGTGTTTGTCCCAGTCACTGAATGTGATTTACAAGGTTACTCCTAGATATTTCGAACAGTGGGAGATTATTTTTATCGTTCGGGCTTTAATGACACAATTATTGTAGGATTAGTTTCGGTTTGTTATCAATTCGTTTATTTCTCATGAATTACGTACAACGATTACACGGTGGAAGTTGGAATAGCCCACACTGATATTACCGGGTGGTATTAACCGAAATAATAGATTACGAAATTATTAACAAGAATTACCGTTATTTACACTAGAAGGTTTGATGCTAGAGGGAGTTTTACATATCAACCAGGATCCTAAATCCAACAGATTGTGGACGCATGCATTGCGCAACTAAGATTATTTGTAACAACACTACGTCAATGATGCGAGTAGGTGAAGGAATCCTTCGCGTCAAGGCTGGTTCAGTGAACTGTGATTCTTCGTTCCCTAAACGAGACTTCAGGTCAAAAACTCTGCACATTACTAACAACCGTATTCATGGTGAAACAAACAAAAACCCACGAAATAAGTGGTTTCCAACCATGATGGCACCACTATTAGTTCCATGGTGGTACAGAGAATAATTCATGAAAATCCGGAGGTATAATGAGAATTTTCCTCAATTTCTAAGCTTGGGTACAATTAGTAAGCTATAAAGGAACCGAAATATTGAAAAATCGGATATTTTGTGAATATTATCCCCCACTCCGCCTCTCACCATGCTAATTTTGATACTCTAGTGAAATAGTGCGCGATTTGGAAGATTTACGAGTCGAACAAAAAAAGAAACACGCAAATCGGTTGGAAATTGAGGCCTGGGCAGAGTTTACTAGATTATGCCCGTCTACGCACGTTTTTTAAGCATTAACAACCCCCTTCACCCCTTAAAAGGCAAAATTCGAAATTCTGGCCACGTAGTGCACAATTAGATTGTTTTCCGCGTCGAACAAAAAAAGAACCCCGAAAATCGGTTGAGAACTAAGGCCTGTTCAGACGCCACAAGATTTGGTCACACACACACACACACACCTACACACACACAGACATAAACCAATGGTTTTTTTCGCGGATTTGGATTCAGAATGGTCTAAAACTGATTAGTGTGTGGTTATTTTTTTCTGTTGAATATTGTCCAACTTTACCCCAGATCAATTTATCGCACAAGGACGCCCAAGTCTTACTGTGAGACGTCCTGAAAACGGAGATGACGCCTATTTTGCGATTCTCACTCGTATTTCTGATTTACCGTGAGTCCAAACGGTTGGCCCTTCGTTCACAGCTCTAGGTGGTCTCTGATATCTGTATCTGAAATCTGATACTGAACTATACGAAAATTATGCGATTTTGGTACCAAACAATCTTAGCACGTGCCTTACATTTTTCAAGATTAAAAAAATATAGGTATCCAAGAATTGACGAGTGGTGGGGAGGAGGTGATTTCTGACGATAACAATTTTTTTACCTATTTGGTAGGAAGGGAGAGGATATCCTATAAGAAATGTTGGACTTGTCACAACAGTTGAAATTTCGTCAAAAATTCATGGTGAAGCTTCGTGGAGGCAATCAGGCCTCTGTGTCATTGCACTCTCCCGAAAATGAGAATTTGACAGCCTCGCCCGACAGAATGTTAATCGTCGCTGAATCTGTTTTCATTCGAGTGGATTATCATTAGAATATTCTAGAGTGAGGGCCGTTGGCGGTAATGAGTTAGTTTATGTGTTACGAAATCTTCCCGACGCCATAGATTACTCAATCGGTGTCGTATGGGATAGTCATGTCGTTAGGAGTCCTCGAATCCAGTAGTGATCTGCAACCGTGTTAGGATAACCCCTGAAAACACACGAGCTGGAGAGAGAACTTTGTCACCTGCGTTACTTGCTCCGGTCTTGAATGGGAAAATCAACGAAGATGAATGAGCAGGTGTTGGTGGACTTGAATGCATTATTCATTTTGTGTGTCGGGGGCAACTTTGCATTGCAGATATTCTAGCTTCCTAACTATCGAAGATATGGAAGCTTTGTATTCGTGCAGCAGGTCTAAAAAAGTTGGGTTCTCTGAAATCAAAATTTCCACTCGCGATGTCCCAATTCAGAGGACGACTTTGGTTTCATATAATATGAAGTCAGGTGGGGTAATTGTAAACATGGGGTAAATGTAAACAAGTGTCATTACCGCCAACGTGGTGAACTGAAGAACTAAAATTGATGGTAAACCTTCTCTATGCAGCACGTGGATTGTACTGAAGAAGTTGCCGCTCATTCTCGTCAGCTAATCTTCACTTGATAAGCAATTGATTACAGCTCTGCCGAAAACTTTGATTGTCGAACATTTTAGTGCTCAGGTTTTGTTCATCTGGCCTGCTCCAAACAGCAAGTAAGTGATTCCAACTATTTTTATCCATCATATAGAATGTTAGCTTGCTTAATAAGCAAGCATGCATAATATGCATGGACGATTTTCGTAGTACCTCTTTTTCCTGCTGGGCTATGACGTGTTTACAATGGGGAATTTGCCTCACATTTTTTTATTTTTTTTTTCGAATGAGGGTTTATTTTGCTTCCGAGTCTACCAAGGTAGCGGAAGCTTTGTTTTCACTTTTCAAGGACGAAAAAAAAAAGTTCTCCAAAATAAAAATTTTCACTCGCGTTTTGCGTTTTAGACCTTTCTGAACAATTTTGGTTCAGTGTCTGTGTGTCTGTGTGTCTGTGTGTCTGTGTGTCTGTGTGTCTGTCTGTCTGTCTGTCTGTGTGTCTGTCATGATTTCCTTGTAACGCGCATAACTATACGAAGTTATTGTCCGATTTCAATGAAATTTTCAGGGATTGTGCGGGTTGGTGTGTAGACGGTCCCCTATGAAAATCATCATCCCCGGACTGATAGAAGCGACTGCGCATGCGCAAACGTGAATTCCTTGAAACGGCCATAACTTCTACATTTTCCGTCCGATTCCAATGAAATTTTCAGGGATTGTGCGGGTTGGTGTGTAGACGGTTCCCTATGAAAATCATCATCCCTGGACTGATAGAAGCGACTGCGCATGCGCAAACGTGAATTCCTTGTAACGGCCATAACTTCTACATTTTCCGTCCGATTTCAATGAAATTTTCAGGGATTGTGCGGGTTGGTGTGTAGACGGTCCCGTATGAAAATCATCATCCCCGGACTGATAGAAGCGACTGCGCATGCGCAAACGTGAATTCCTTGAAACGGCCATAACTTCCACATTTTCTACCCGATTTCGATGAAATTTTCAGGGATTACGCTGATTAGGTTGTAGATGGTCTCCAATGAAAATCAAGGCCTTAAAATTTATAGAAGCCTCTTAGCATGCGCATACGTAAAATCCTTGTAACAGCCATACCATTTACATTTTTCATCCGAATTTGATGAAATTTTCTAGGATTGTCCAGATTAGCGTGTAGATGGTCCCCTATGAGGGTAGTGAAAGGTACTTAGAGATTGATGTTTTGAAATTAACTACTATGCATCGGATCATCTATATAATCGGGTTATGGATACGAGGAAGCTATGTGCCACACCCACTTGGCAGACGTTTTTATGGAATAAAACCATAGTGAGCTGCTCGAAAACGCATCCAAAAAATTTAGAGAATTTAAGGAAGATGGAAATTTTAAATGTGGTGGCAATGTGTAAGAGGCAGCCATGTTTGAAACGTGACGGATATTCTACCAATCTGACTTGAAAGGAGGTTCTGTGGCGCTTACCACAGAAGCGGAACATACACGAACTTTTACCTTCCGAGTAGTGCGCACAAGAGTGCGCCACGATCTGGCAGGAAGAACCCTGACACAAAATTGACCAAAAGAAACAGTATTACTCACTTTTTTACAATACGAATCTATCTACTAGTTTATCAAGCATTATTATTCTTCATCTTCTCTTATTTAGTTTCAAGATTTGAATCACATTATTCGAGTAGCCATTTCACTGGATCGTTTTGTGTGGCGTGCTAGAACTCTGTTGTCGTTGCTTTCGCGTCGTTTTTTTTTTTTTTTTTTTTCCTATGACGTCAACAATACTCCTCGATTTTCGCGGTGTTTTGTAACAGAGGTTCACTTGTTTAGTCATTTTCTCCTACGGTAATTTTTTTCCGTTGGTTATTCATAGTGTTAAACGTTATTCTAGGGCCCTATAATAGGATTTGCCTTGAAATTCCAGAATCTAAAATTGAGGCAAATTCCCCATTACCCCATACTTTTTTTACCTATGGGGTAATTGTAAACAAATATTTTCCACGCTTATTTAATGATTTCTGATCAATTAAATGTAGAAATTTCGCTTGTTTCGATTGCCTCTGTTTCTATAATATCCCCATTTGGTTTTTCTGTTCCAGGATGCCTCGTTCATACGTCAAAAAGAAGCCACTCCCGCCGTACAAAACAATTACAGTTTAACTGTTTAATATTCATTCACAGAACAATAACTTTTAATAATAACGTTTAATAACAACGTTTAATAATATTCACAAAACAATAACTGTTTAATATTCATATAGAGTTGGTGTCAACTGGAAGAAGTCACCTACATAGAACCTCGAGGCGTAAACATTCTGCCAAATACATTTGTGCTGGTTGAAATAATGGGAGGAAAAAGAGGCAAAAACCAAGTACTGTTATTTATGTAGGGTTGACAAGGTTTCGAATGAGTTGGAGGTCACGGGGTTGAAAAGTGTCAACTCTGGGAAATCCAAATTCAAATTGTTCGAAAATGATCAATTTTCAGTTGAATGGGATCAGATAAAAGCCATTCTTCCTACCCCTCAGATTGAAAATGATGGGCGCAGGGAAATTCATAAATTTTCAGAAACTGTCAACGTAATTGAAATGTAGACTTAACTTTCAAGTCACCAATTTAAGACTGAGTTTGAAGGACTGATAAACTAATACAATGATACTCAATTCATGCGTACTGCTAGTTGATTGTGATTCAAGACTGTGTTATTAAGTCTACCATTGTAGTAAGTACGAATTTTGACATTTTCATGTCTTTGCTTTGGCACATAAACTGAAAAATCGTCACGAAAACTTGCTCACGCGACCAATAAATAAAATAGACTCACTGTGTTGCGTAGAGAACAATCAACTGTTTTCTTATTTTGATGCTTGGGAACTAACAACCTTACTTCACTACCTTGTTGTGTAGTGGTTGACATGAAAATGTCCCAATGTGTTGCAGACTCGTATGCAAGCATTTCCTAATAAACTTGAATGTGAAGTAGTATGTGGTAGGTTTTGTCTAGAGTGATGAGCCCAGTTGCTAATTTTAATATGCCTGTTTCCATAGGCTGCTTTGATTATTTACTGGGAGTTTATTGAAATATACCTACTATTTACGATTTGAGTTTATTAATTCATTCAGCACCGTCCATCCCGGAAATTTGAGAATTTATTCAGTGGAACTTGATTGAAAAATGTACCTGGGGGAAATGTAAACAGCGGATTGGGGTAATTGTAAACATCGTTCTTCTCTCTCACAAATGGTTCTTGGAGCTTCTACCAGTCTCCATATGACTGTGTCTGCCACGCTTTTGACCTAGGTGAACCTCGTTGGAAGATGCTTGTTTACAATTACCCCTTAACCTATGGGGTAAATGTAAACTGGCTCTGGATTTGTCCCAAATGCTATTAGATAAAAAATTTTAGGTGCCTCCTAACTCAGCAGATGCTACAGTTTCACGAGAAAAAATTAGTTCGCACATTCGGAGTTTTATAAAGAGTTGAGGAGAATTTTGATCCAAAACATAGAGATTTTGTTTACAATTACCCCACCTACAGATATTATCTGTCAGTGGTCAATCCAAAAACGTTGTAAACAATATCTCAACGGTTAATTTTTTTTTTTTTTTTTTTTGTACAGATTGTTCAATTTGCAAGGAACGTTTCAATAACCAAGTACCACTACACATATACAAATGTCCAACGTATGTATAATATACACCTTTATATACATACATATTATGTGAGGTAGGTATCGAAATTAGCGATATACGACATCCAATATCAAAATGTTCAATGTATCGAAATTTCCAGATCCGACCAATCAAAATTTAAATGTGTCAAACTATCCAATACTCAAAATGTCCAACTAATGAAAATCGACAGGTAGGCATCACAACATCCAATGTATCGAAATTTCCAATGTAGTTATGGCGCACCATAAATTGTCAATACAAATAGTATTTATTTTGAATAAAATGGGCTATAATTCATAGCTCCGCCCTAGGAGGAATGGAGGGGAAGGCCCTAGCCTCAGTGGAGACAGGCCTCCCTCTCAGTGCCCTCGACATAGGTATCAAAATGTCCTTGTAAGTATCAAATTATCAACTGTGGTACCAAACTGCGTAACATATCAAATCATCAACAATGATCAAAGTATCACAATGTCTGAGGTATCAACAAGTCCAAAATATCCTTTGCAAGTTTCTTTATGATCGGATCGTCAGTGGCCACTGTGCAATGTGCAAGTGCCAACGTGATTTCTTCATTCTTTCCACTTTTCAAGGGTAAAAAAAAAGTTCTCCAAAATCAAAATTTCGACTCGCGTTCTATGTTTTAGGCCTTCTTGAACAATTTTGGTTTCGTGTATGTCTGTCATGAAACCATTGTAACGGGTAAAACTTTACGAAGTTATAGTCCGATTTCGATGAAATTTTCAAGTATTGTGCGGGTTAGTGCTTAGATGGTCCTCTATGAAAATCGCCACCCACGGACTGATAGCCAATGTGCATGCGCAATTGGGAATTTCACCGATTTCTGTTTGCATTTTTCCTGAATAGTTATTGGTGTGGGATAGATGAAAATCGGGCTGATTTCGGAAAATAAGTCTCCTGTTATTTTTGGGAGAGTCAAAAATTTTAATTTCAAAACTAACCGGGAAAACCGACATGCCACGGGAACGCTCGCTGATTGGGCTGTTCGGATCGCCGTCTCCTCCCAGTGTTGCCCATTGGGACGACGAAATCGTGTTTTCTAAGAGAAAAGTTATCAAATAAAAACAGAGGAAACCTAATTTTCCCTATCTCGCTTTTTCTATTTTTTTCTTCAGTTTTTCGATTTCGAACTTTACTGTTTCATGAAATTTTGCATCTGGGGACTATGGATTTCTCGATCTCAGCGCTTCAAGCGGCCATAAATGAACTATTCCAGCATGACGTCATTTTCCCGGTTTTTTTGAACATTCGTATTTTCTACACTGTTTTGTTTATTCGTAAATTAGGAAGTTCGGGCTGAAAGTTTGCCATAGGGGGTTTTTAGAGGTGCTGAATCCGATTTTGGGGTCAAAAATAGGAAATTCCGACATGGTGAAATTCCTCATTGTGAATTTTCTTCTAACAACAATAACTTCCAAATTTTCCATCCGATTTCGATGAAATTTTCAAAGATTGTACGGATCGGGGTGCAGGTGGTCCCCTATGAAAATCATCGCCCCCGGACTGATAGTAGCCACCGCGCATGAGGAATTGTGAATTTCCTTGTAACAACCCTAACTTCCGTATTTTCCATCCGATTTCGATGAAATTTTCAAAGATTGTACGGATTGGGGTGCAGGTGGTCCCCTACGAGGGTAGTGCTGGGTACTTAGAGATTCAAGTTTTGAGATTATCTAACATTCATCGGATCATCTATACAGGGTGTCTACACTTTCGATGGGCATAACTTCAGGGTTCGATTCTACAAGGTATTTCCAACAAAAAATGTCTCTAGCAATTTTCGTTTAAACCACTCAAAATTCCTTTTTTTCCATTTTAAAGTTTTTCTTCGCGTTTTCGACCTTACGGCACTGATATGGTCATAACTCCCTTATTTCTCCTGAAAATTCAAATCTGACTACACCGTTAGAAAGAGCGTTAAATTCCTGAGCTACCTAGTGCAAAAGTAAAACATTTCAGCAATAAAATAGTTTCAAAAAATCAAGTCAAAAAGCCAACTTTAAAAAATTTTTGAAACTTGACTTTCTTTGACCATAGTTTTCACTGTGAATCCCTGCCCATTTCGATGGGCGCTCTTCGGAGAAAACACCCTCAAATTGTTAGCTTTTCAACGGTCTATCAATTTTTCTTTTTAACATTCAAATTGGAAGAGTAAATTAATTTTGAATGCCAGAAAACGTGTGTTTTACAAGCAAATCCAGTGTGTTAAGCGGTTTATGGTCCCCCTCGACCTCAAGATGGCTTGACGATTTTGGTATCATTTTCAATGTAATTTTTTACGCTGAATCAAACAGTGATACTTCCGAATGATTCCGACAGCTAGAAAGTGGATTTTTCGAAGAAAACCTTCGTTTTTCGTACATAAAATACGCATTATTCGTAAATGTGGTAGTGAGCATGAAGTAACACCTTTGAACTCCACAAAACACCTAATTTCTAGCTGATTGAAGTTTTTGTTGGAAATACCTTGTAGAATCGAACCCTGAAGTTATGCCCATCGAAAGTGTAGACACCCTGTACAATTGGGTTATGGATACGAGGTAGCGATGTGCCACACCCAATTGGCAATAATCTTCAATAATGAACCTTTGAAATCGAGCAAAAATCTTTCGGATAGCGATGTTATTCGTAGTACGTAGTATTAATGGAAACCCCGAGTCCTATGCAAACAGGTGATCTATAAAGTAAAATAATTAACCATTGTTTAATAATTTGTAGCGTTTTTTGATTCTACTTACTGACTTTGGAACATAAAACAAACAGTTTGAAGAGAGGTTAATCAATTTTTCTATTTCTCGATTCCGAAGGTTTATTATTGAAAATAATGAACCTAAACGACCAAAATCGATTGTAGTAGAAAATCTATGTACATTATTCCAACCCTACGAGCAGGTATGTAGGAAAGAACACTAGTTCCAGTCGCAGGCACCTTGACCTTATCGAGACCCTCGCGACAGCTGACATTCCCCGCCGAATACCTAATTTGTAGCGTCGAGCCAGGAGGAAATATCAGTTCAAATTCAAGGCGAGCAATCAAACTTACACAAAAGCGCCGGCTCTTGTCAGCTCAATTAGATGGCAATCGGATATTGTGGTATCTACCTAGTCGAAGTGAAACCACCTTTGGATAAGTAATTGACTCCTGTCGGAGCGCTGTAAGGTGAGATACTCGCCAGCTCTGAAAAAGAGAAACATCGAGGAACAACTATGCAGGATGTGGAAAGCTGCAGATGTCGTAAAGGTGAAGGAAAAGTCCTCGCGATTGACTCTTCAATGAAATGTAGCGCGTAGCTCAGAAAATTTTAGTGGAAATCCGTTTTGGAACAATCTAAAGGTTTTCAGCAGCGCAAAACTTTTTCAAATTAATTTGTTCGTATATTTGTATAAGTAGGGTGATGAACAGTCCAAGCTAGACTTATGTAGGTATAGATCAAATTTCCATTTTTCCTATGATGGTTTCATATTAAACGAAAACGGTGCTAATTATTCTGTAAATATCACTCGACTGCAAAGAATATAGATTTGCCATCGTCACTACCTACCAACCACATTTTCGCTTCATAATCAAGTTTAATTTGAAGAAATAAATCATCACTCATGAATTACACTCATTTCCAGTTGCGGTTGTCTTCATTAGGAAATTTGATTACTGGTTGCTGAGGACGCAAAAC
Organism: Apolygus lucorum; assembly: GCA_009739505.2. NCBI lineage: Eukaryota > Metazoa > Arthropoda > Insecta > Hemiptera > Miridae > Apolygus > Apolygus lucorum. The sequence continues at coordinate 67,926,602 of CM019181.2, forward strand.
TGAGTACAACTCGAGAAACGAAAACTGATCGCATTTTGGTCAGCTAAAATTTGAATGGAGATTAGGCCTCTTTTGCGATTCACACTCGTGTTCCTGATATATCATAAGTCCAACCCTTCGGGAGTCCTCATAAGGAGCGAACGGTTGGTCCTACAGAGCTGTTTATTACCTCGGGAAGGAGAACTAAGAACGATCACAACACAAGAGTTTTGGAGTCAATATATATTGAAATACAGCGGATGAACTAAGATGAATATAGACAGCTAGTTAATCGGATAGGAGCACGGAGCAACATGGCGAGCGGGCGTCGTCGGCAGGGTTACCCCAATGATCTGAATGGCAGTGGCCGCATAGAACTATTCCGCTCATTAAAGGACCTAATTGTTCTTTTCTCATTTATTTCTCCTGTTCTAGTTCTGGCTCATTATTGCTGAATAAGACCACCTAACGGTTGCATGATCATAGTTAATTATGAACTAATTGGCTGAGCGGGAGAACTAGGAACTAACTTCGTACGGGTTGGCAGCACTGCCCTTTGGCTTCCCGCCTGATCTTAGGCGGGAAGTCCAAACATACTCCCCCCCCAATATGACCACAGTCATATAATCTAATCTATGTCTTTAGGGAGTGGGCACAATTTGACTAATGGTCTTTTCAAGACTCCTGAACTAGTGCGAACAAGGGCAACCCGGGCTGTGCCGTCATCACCTGGACACAGTTCACATATGACCCCCATGACCCATTGAAGTGGAGGTCTATTGTCCTCCATTATAAGAACTACATCACCTAGTTTCGGTGGTCTGTCGGGGGTATTCCATTTTGAACGAAGTTGGAGGTCTAAGAGGTATTCCTTGCTCCATTTCTTCCAAAATTGATCTACCATTTGATTCACAAATGTCCACTTTGGGACTAGCCTAGTACTAGCTGTATGATCTACAGTGGACTCAGGTAGGGCTGTGAGTGGTCGTTGAACTAGAAAATGTCCTGGAGTTAGAACTAGTATGTCATCGGGAGAGCTGGATTGGTATACCAGCGGTCTACTGTTCAGCACTGATTCGACTCGTGCCACAATGGTGGTGAAGGTCTGGTAAGTTGTGGTCTGATCTCGGAGGGTCACTCGTATGAGGCGCTTGGCGGACTTTACCGCTGCCTCCCAGAGCCCCCCAAAGTGCGGGGCTCGCGGTGGTATGAACTTCCACTGTATACCCCTGGTCGCTAACTGATCAGTTAAATCATGGGCTACACCTTGAGCTAAAGCAGATCTAATTTTTCGCAAGAGATTGTTGGCCCCCACAAAGTTCGTACCATTGTCAGACCAAATGACGGCAGGTACCCCTCGCCTGGCCATAAAGCGCTCTAAACACTGCATGAACGAGTCTGTACTAAGATCTAGGACTGCCTCTAAATGTACCGCTTTCGTGGCCAAACATACGAACACTGCTAAGAATATTTCAATTTTTCTAGTTCCCCTAAGTCCAGCGATTGATACGGAAAATGGTCCAGCAAAATCTATCCCGGTCTGATTAAATGGGTACGTTTGGTGTACTCGACCAGCTGGTAACTGCCCCATTTCGGGTTGGAATGACCTAGGCTTGATCGAGAAACAACGCACACAACCGGACAAACACTTGTTCACAACATTCCGTCCATTGACGATCCAGTGCTTGGTTCTAATATGAGCTAACGTTGCTCTTGGACCCACATGCAAACAACTCTGATGTGCATGACGAACTACTAGATCAGTTAAAACGTCTTTGGCGGGGAGCAGAGTGGGATGCCTGGTCTCGAAAGAGCTATCTGCGCGATCAAGTCTACCACCGACTCTGAGTAAACCATCATCAGACCTGAAGATGGCTAGCTGCTTCATTAGCTTTGTACTTGACCCTTTATGATCCATTGAACGGATCACATCGGGGAATCCTCTAGCTTGCGCACGGCGGACGAGAGCAAGTTCCGCGTGCTTTAGTTCAGATGTGTCTAGAGGCGGAACTTGCATTACCAACTGTTCTACCGTTAAGGATCTACGTCGACGAGGAACTGAACGGTTTCTACAGTTCCGCACAAAACGCTGTACCCAAGCTACAACTCTCTTTAGCTTGGTGAGTGAACTATACCTAACTTCTAGATCATCGGAATTCGAACTGGCAGAGGATATAGGCTGATTTGCCCTAGCTTCCTTAATGACATTTTCGGAAGACAAATCAGGTCTAATTCTTCGAATGGGCCATCGTGCCCGTTCATCACTGAGCCAGCCTGGTCCGTTCCACCACATAGAGTTTTGAACTAACTTGTCCGGTAGCTCTCCTCGTGAAGCTATGTCGGCCGGATTATCCTTGGAGCTAACATGAAACCACCGGTCTGGCGGTACGTTCGACAAAGTCTTGGCAACTCTATTACCAACGAAAACCTTCCAGACTGGAGCGGGATCCGCAGTTATCCAAGAGAGAACTATAGTGCTATCAGAACAGGCTATGATCCGATCATCTGTAACCAATGGGAACTGAGCGCGTACTTTCTTAAAAGTTTTACCGAGCAGTTCCGCGGCTAAAAGTTCTAAGCGGGGGATCGATTCCGATTTTATTGGAGCAATGCGAGCCCTAGACAGAACTAACCTTGTTTGGACATTTTTTCCTGATCTAACGACGTGGTACACTACCGCGGCATAAGCTTTCTCTGAAGCATCCGCGAATCCGACCAACCACTGATCTAAGGTTGATGAATCAATGTGGCGGGGTAAACGGAGCTCTGTCAATACATTCATAGAACTAGCTAGCCTTTTCCATTCATAAGCTAGAGAACTAGGTAGTGGGTCATCCCAATCGTACTTTGCGTGACAGACTTCACGCTGTATGCACCGAGCAAACACACTGGTTGGCATAATCCATCCGCAGGGATCATAAATCCGACCTACTTGACTCGCTAACTCTCGCTTGGTTCGAACTAACGGGGTTGTCGGAATCTTAAAAAAGAATGAATCATGTCGGGGGTTCCAAGCGATGCCAAGCATTTTCAATGTTTTTTCAGAATCATCGTGCAGATCTACGTCTTCGTTCAGAGGAAGACAGTGATCTTTCGGAATTCCCATGAGGACCTTGGGATCATTAGAGGCCCACTTTCGAAGTTCTAGCCCGGCTGATTGTAATAATTCTATGACGTCATCACGTACAGCTATTGCCGATGTGACGTCCTCACCCCCACCATGAATGTCATCGACATACGAACGATCTAGAAGAACTTGAGAGCCTAACGGGTGATTTAGTTGTTCAGTCTGAGCTAAGTGCCTTAGAATCCTGTTGGCCAAAAATGGAGCAGAAGTTGTTCCGTAGGTCACAGTACATAAAGCGTAATCCTGAATTGGTTCTGAAGGTGAGCTACGCCATACTATCCTCAACATGTCATGATCTACTGTAGGGTGTTTGAACTGTCTGAACATTTGCCTGATATCGGCGATAAAAACCACTTTCAATGATCTAAATCGCAGGACTATGTCGCTAATATCGGGTTGTAGCTTCGGTCCGGCGTGCAAAATCTCATTCAGAGCGCAACCGTTCGAAGTTCGCTGAGAAGCATTGAACACTACTCGGATCTTGTCCGAGGGATCACCCGGACGAACTACAGGATGGTGCGGTAGGTAATAATTAGCCAGTCCCGGGCTAGGGGGGGCTACTCGCCGCATATGCCCTAACTCTAAATATTCGTCCATGAATTTTGTGTATGCTTGAGCTAAAACGGGATCCTTTTTTAGTCTAGACTCTAATCTGAACAACTGGCGTAGAGCTATATGTCTAGAATCCCCAAGAGAAGTCTTGTCCTGAGCGAACGGTAATGGAACTGTGTAACGTCCATCACTGGAACGCTGAACTTTATCGAGAAACAATTGCTCAGCCTCCATTTCGGCCGGCGTCCATGGTACAGTTTCCTCGACAGATTCAATTTCGAACATCCTTTTGAGCAGATCATCTGTCTCGTGAGACACCGAAGTAAGGACTATTTCCGAGACTGTGTTTTCCATTACTGAACTATGAACTGACAGGTGAACTGACAGCGGAACTATACTGTCACCGGTTGAAGTGCGCATGTTCTCAGCCATTCGAAATAATGACGTAGGCGTACGAAACGCATTACTGACAGGAACTACTGAATAAAGATTTCGCACTAACACCCTTTCCTTTGTCTGATCGTCTTGTGGACTAGTAGGAATTGATTTGATCATCGAACTAACGTCATCCTCTGCTGACTGTTGTAATTGAGGCTCAGCAGGTTGGATTACCGTTTCCTGAATTTTATTTTTGATAACTAACTTGAAGGCTCGAACTATTTCCTTTAAGGCAGCCTTGAGATATCTATCATATTCCTTTTTGGGATCTAAAGTGCTACTGCTCACGTCAAGATGTACTTCTGTACTGACCACTGACCGTTGTTCACATGGTGCAAAACGAACTAAACGGTCGTCGGAATTGCGTCTTCCTCCTAAGACCAACCAACCAAACTCAGACCCCACCAACCAGGGGGACGAACCAACTGGTAGTACTACTTTATCAAATTGAGCTACCTGTACGAAAATATCCACTCCTAGCAATAGCTCTACCTCGTCTCTTCTATTGAAAGATGGGTCGGCTAGTTGACTGTTAAGATCTTTAATGTGTGACCATTGATCTATTGAAAAACTAGATGACGGTAACGGCGCTACAACCTGATCTAATACCATTGCGGTGATTGGAAGACTACGCCCAGTTTTTGTGAGTACATAAAGGGAGGTGATTCCTTTTAGTGATTGAACATTAGCACCAACACCAGCGATCTGAGTATCAATGGGCGAGATCTGAAGTCCGATAGACCTAGCAACCCTAGTCGTAATCAAATTGATTTCCGATCCAGAATCCAATAATGATCTAACTGCCGTTTTAAGTGGCTTAATACCATCGGACAGGTCTACCAGCGCAGTAGGAATGAGTCCCCTGGTTCCACCTTTCTTAATGCTTGATCCTTTGCTTTGACCTAGTGCCGACCTATTTTGATCCCAATTTGTAGAGCTACTGATGAACGTATGGGGACGGAAGTCCACCGCTACGTTCGACTGGGGAGGCTCGCTTGACCTACCTATGGGACTGACGCCTATCCTACCTACGGGGGGCGACGTCAGCGGAGACTGCGGGAGCTTATCAGCTAAATATGAGCTAACTTCACGTGTAGTGCAATGACCACCGGGACCTGGGTTAGCACCTAAAGTAGGTATCATCAGTCGCCGATGATCGTCCACGGAAGTCGTAGGTACTAGCATGCACATGTTATGGGCAGCCGAGCTACTGCAAGAACTAGAACTAGACATCCTACCTAAGGGATCGGAATAATCATGCAACTTGGAACGATGAGTGGGTCCACCTTCAGCAACAATGCCAGAATAAGAACTAATCGGAAGTTTTATTGAACTCTTAGAACAAAAATTTTTTGAACCAACAGCCTCTTTTGAGCGATTAAATGAACTATTTGAACAATGATTATCTATTTTTGAACTAAAATTTTGAGGGCTGTTGGTCGCCTTATGTCAATTGGAACTTTCCTGAGCAAAATCAGAGCTATGAGCCTGTACTGGCCTGGCTTCCCCTGAACTATTAACATGCTCACTTGATACATAATTTGTCCTATAGCGAGGTTCTGAACGGGCGCGAGTAGAACTAGGCCAGGACTTTACGGGGTCGCGACTCCGTTCGATATTTTCCCCCCTTGAACTATTTGAGGGAGGCATGACTTTATCTGGATTTTGACCGGTACTGGGTACCTTGGGAGCCCCGGACGGGCGCTCCAGATCCGGATGAATCAGGGCATGGTGTCGCTCTCCGCAGTGGCACCTCCTCTCGGACTGGCATCCTTCCAGGGAATGGCGGAACGAAAAACAGTTTGAACAAATTCCTGACTTTGAGACGAAGGCGATTCTGCTCTGCTTCGGTTCCCTCTTGAACTGCTGACAGTGATAGATAAAATGAGCGCCGGAGCAGAAATGGCATTTTAGTGCGGAGTTCGGAAAGTCAGTGTTCGGGCGGGGGGTTTCGACGTCACCGGACGAGCGCTTTGAACTAGAATAGCGGTAAAGTCCCGAAGCCAGAGGAGCGGAACTAGCCGGCATCATGCGTATCAAAGACAGCTCGCTTTCCAAGAACTGCATCAGATCGGTCGCTGTTGGAACTGAATCAAGTCCTTGTGACTTTTCTCGATTGAACTTTTCCGCCAATGTTTGATCTATGCGGGAGAACAATGCCTCAAACATTAAGAATTCTGATAGATCCTCGGTGTCTATTTCCTTCATCGCGCGCAACCACGATCGTGCCGCAGCTAGGTATTTTTCGACTTGACCCGCTTCCGGGGTTCTGATGTGCGGTATTCCGGTTCTATCGGCAAATGTTTTGCGAGCTAGCCGGTATTTTCCGGAGTTCTCCGCCACAAGAGAATGATATAGAGCTAAGTAATCAGATCCGTCCGATTTGTAGCTCGAAAGAGAGGTTTTGGCTTCACCAACTAGCTTTTCTTTCAAGACCTGATATTTTATTTCGTCTGGCAGATTCGGTACGTTATGAACTGCCCGATCGAAAAGTGATCTAAAAACGGCGAACTTGGTAATATCACCATCGAACGTTGGAACGGTGGGCACTAGCATCTGCATATATTTCACAGCCTCGAATGTGGAGAGATCGACCCGATCTAACTTAGGTTCGTCATCTCCCAGTGAACTAGCGGGATCGACTAGTGAAAGCTCCATTACCAAGTTAGCGATCTGTTCTGAAAGGGCGTCGGAAACCTCTTGTTCGAAGCCAGCGGAGTCTACTTCATCCCCCAAGGTGTCGGAGTGTTCTATGTACTTCTCTATCATGCGGGTGGATCTTTCGGTTTGACTCGGAAGATCTAATACGCGTACTACCTTCATAGACCATGTTCTTAGTTTGTTGAATAACTTCTTCTGATCGTCGTTCATAACGCCAACGACCTCCGGAGCTAGATCGACGATGGACATCGTGTCTTGAACGTTTGAGCTAACGGCAGATCTAACCTCGAAAAGGACTGGAACTTGCTCAGCACCTTTTTCGCGAAAATTCCCGGGTTTCGGCACCAAATGTTTATTACCTCGGGAAGGAGAACTAAGAACGATCACAACACAAGAGTTTTGGAGTCAATATATATTGAAATACAGCGGATGAACTAAGATGAATATAGACAGCTAGTTAATCGGATAGGAGCACGGAGCAACATGGCGAGCGGGCGTCGTCGGCAGGGTTACCCCAATGATCTGAATGGCAGTGGCCGCATAGAACTATTCCGCTCATTAAAGGACCTAATTGTTCTTTTCTCATTTATTTCTCCTGTTCTAGTTCTGGCTCATTATTGCTGAATAAGACCACCTAACGGTTGCATGATCATAGTTAATTATGAACTAATTGGCTGAGCGGGAGAACTAGGAACTAACTTCGTACGGGTTGGCAGCACTGCCCTTTGGCTTCCCGCCTGATCTTAGGCGGGAAGTCCAAACAAGAGCTCTAGGTAGTCTAGAGAAATTCAATACCTTCATAATAAATAGATGAAAAAAACAATACCTATATGTCAAACGTTTTTGAGCTCAAAAGCTTCAATCAACCAAAAGCTTCGGGGCACAACTAGACTCCAAAATGGAGCCCATATACATATACTAAATTTAATCAAAATCAGTCCATGGTAACTAAGGAAAATTGTGGAAACTTGTGTAACGATTGTAAAATATTTTTCGATTATACCGTTGAAAAGCTGATATTCCGGCGCAGTTTTTAGGCTTTCCGCCAATAGTTCATTATCGGGAATTATTTGGACATTACGGGCGTTGAAAAACGGAAAGTTTTCGAAAAGTTACTAAATTCACTTTTTAGGTTGTTCAATACCCCGTAAAATTCAACTGAAAAATTTGTATTTGGTATTTTTAGGGAGATAGGGAATTTAACGCTCTTTCCAGCGGAATCCTCAAGTTGGAATATTATCACAGCAAATTAAAGGAGTTATTACCAATTTAATGACGTAAGGTCAAAATCACGGAAAAAAAACTTTAAAATTGAAATAACTTGGAAAAGCAGCCTTTAGAAAAAATTGATAGAAGACATTTTTTGTTGCAATTTAGTTGTAGAATCAACCCCTTGAAGGAATGAGACTTGCTTTTTAATATAAAGTTTATATGCTAAACAAGCCCCATGAACCCTGTATACCAAATTTCATCAAGATCAATCCATGGTAAGGAAAGTGCAGCGGACGGACGGCAAAATTGTTATTCGATATGCGGATTTATCTAGAAAACTATCAACAAATATGAATCAATTTTAAACCATTCTGAATCTTAATCTGGGAAAATAAATCACAGGTGTATGTCTGTGTGTGTGAACAAATCTTGTGTAATCTGCCGAGGCCCTAGTCGATTTGCGTGGTTCTTTAGTTTGTTCGACGCATAAATCTACCGTTGTACACTACTTCGCCGGAATTTAGAATTTTGCCTTGAAAGGAGGAGAGGGGGGGGGGGGTTACCTACAATACGAATCGACTTTAGATCCTGTTTTGAAATTTGTTTGACCATGTTCTACAAACTACATCACAGGACAAAGGTGTCGCGAAAGCGATACTTCAATTTATTCAAATGATTCAAGCTTTTTAATTCAGAAGATTCCTAACAATTTCTTCACTAGATTTTGCTTTTCGATTCCGTCTTGTTAGAAACGTAAAATGTTGAGGAGAATCAATTTTCTAAGAAAAAAATTCGTGCAGAATGTTACATTTAAGATATGTAATCAAATTCATACGTGCCTACCGTGCAATACAAGCTTTTATCTACATCGGATGCAATTAGGGAAATGATATTTCAAGGAAGGAAAGGGGTGTCAGGGATAAGCAACTGGAGTGGCCTGAGAAGTCCTTGCCCGCCGGGTCCTCGCCCTTGACCAGGACAGGACAACGCTCCGCCATCACTCACACTCTCCCAACGCGAAAATAAGTCGCTGATTGTTCGACTTCAGCTTCTCTTCTTGTCGTAAAGAGGTACAAAAAGGTTCTTAAAATCCACAGTAGAATTCCCACAAGTGAGCTACCTATTCAATATCCAGGGATTGTGCGGGTTGGCGTGTGGATGGACCCCTATGGAAATCATCGCTTCCGGATCGAAAATATACTCAGGGCATGCGCAAACGTAAAAACCTTGTTGCAACCATAACTCCTACATTTTCCACCCTATGAACTGAGGGTAGTCCAAGATACGACATTGATGTTTGGATCATTTATACAATCAAGATGCAGGAACCAGGAGTTATAGCAAGGAAAACCCCGCTGCAAATTATTACACAAACGTTAATTATTTTTCTGATAGATCACTCACCTGCAAAGAACACAACTTTGCCATCGTCACTACCTACTTACCAACCTAATATCGCTTCAAATTCAAGTTGATTTGATGAAATAAACGCTTCACACTCATTTTTTAAAAAAATGGTTGCTAAGGACGCAAACCTGAGTACAACGCGAAGTAACAAACAGCGATCTTTGGTCAGCTAAAATTTGAACGGAGATTAGGCCTCTTTTGCGATTCTCACTCGTGTTTCTGATTTATCGTACATCCAAACCTTAAATTCTCGTAGGGAGCGAACGGTTTGTCCTACAGAGCTCCGGGTGGTCTCAAAAAATTCTATAGAATCTTAAATTGAAGGAAAAACAATACCTTTATATCAAAATTGTTTGAGCTAGGGCGTTTTCAAAATTGCAACCCTTAATTTTCACCCCTTAGAAGTGACTGACATCAACCATAAGCTCCGGGGCACAACTAGACCCGAAATGGAGCCTACATACCAAATTTCATCAAAATCGGTCCATGGGAACTAAGGAAAGTGCCGCGTACGGCGGACGGCCGGAAAATTTGTTATTCGATTTTCGGATACTACGAACCTTGAAACGTAAACCAAAAAATTTTGAGCGGGTAATACATTTTTTTTTTTCTTGGTCTTTCCAAAGTAGCCCAGTAAATAGAGGATACAAAGCGGAGTCAAGCTTGCAAAAAATGTAACAAGAGATATTATTTTCTAGGATCGTTTGGTATTGTGTGAGTATGGAGAAACTAAGTTTTCGACCTCAAAAGCCCTTGAAAGAACTTTTGGTTGGCTAAAAACCACGAAATTTTCGTACTTTTTTCAGTTTTTCTCTTTTCACGTCTGAACGACGCATCCTAGCGAAATATTGACCATGTACATAATGAAAGACCATAAAATTCTGCGTCGAATGAACTGGTCCAACTTCAAATTGAGAAATGTACAACGGTCACAATTGACAGTCAAAAACACTGCAAATCATTGCCCAAAGGTTTATTATTTTCTGTACAGATCCCTTCCCACAAACCATAGGTACCTACTAGGGCATTTTTGAAAATTTCAACCCCAACCACCAACCAAATAGAAATGAAGGGTTGAAATTTTCAAGAATGCCCTAGTAGGTACCTATGGTTGGTAGGAACGGATCTATACAGAAGGGTGATCTATAAAGAAAATAATAAACCTTTGGGCAATGATTTGCATCGTTTGTTTTTTATTTATTTTTTTACCTACCAACCATTGGTAGGTACTACCTACCTCACCATACTGCCTTCACACCTTCACAATCAAGTTTATTAGAAAGAACTTAACGCTTCACACTCGATTTGAAGAATAGGGAGCTTCATATGGAAATTTGATTACTGGTTGCTCAGAAAGCAAAACTGAATACAAATCGAAGAAATGAACAGCGATCGCATTCTAGTCATATAAAATTTGAACGGATATTAGACCTCTTTGGTGATTCACACTCGTGATTCTGTTTTATCGAAGGAAAGTACTCGTGGGGAGCGAACGGATTGTCCTGCAGAGCTCCGGGTGGTCTCAAATATTTTTAAAAATTCAATGCTATTTAAAATTGGTTAAAAAACGATACTTTTATTTCGAGAGCTTTCGAGCTAGGGCACTCTTGAAAATTTCAACCCTCAATTTTCACCCCTTAGAAGTGACTGACAGCAACCAAAAGCTTCGCGGCACAACTAGACCCCAAGTGGAGCCCATGTACCAAATTTGAACCAAATCGGTCCAGTGTTGCTAAGAACAGTGCTGCGTATGGCGTACGGCCGGAAAATTTTTAATTAGATTTTCGGATACTACGAACCTTGAAACGTAAAACATCAAATGTTGAGGGGAGGTTAAAATTTTTTTTCTTGCTCAATTCCAAAGGCTTATTATTAAAAATAATAAACCAAAACATCGATTTTTTCCAAAATGTCTAAAACCGTGAAACCCCCACTTTAAATGTGTTATATCATTGCAGCATCAATGTTAATGGAAAGCCCCCTCCCTAAAAGTTATAGAGAATCTATCAAAAAGTTCAAAAAGCACACAAAATTTGAAATTTGTTCAATTTTGGAATATTTTAAATCAAAAACCAAATTTTGGGAAATTCAATATTCCAAATGGGGAATTTGCCTCACATTTTTTTTTTCGAATGAGGGTTCATTTTTTATGGAATAAAACCATAGTGAGCTGCTCGAAAGCGCATCCAAAAAATTTAGAGAATTTAAGGAAGATGGAAATTTTAAATGTGGTGGCAATGTGTAAGAGGCAGCCATGTTTGAAACGTAACGGATATTCTACCAATCTGACTTCAAAGGAGGTTCTGTGGCGCTTACCACAGAAGCGGAACATACACGAACTTTTAGCTTACAAGGATTTTCACAAGAGTGCGCCGCGAACAGGCAGGAAGAACCCAGACACAAAAGTGACCAAAAGAAACAATATTACTCACTTTTTTACAATACGATTCTACCTACTAGTTTATCAAGCATTATTAGTCTTCATCTTCTCTTATTTAGTTTCAAGATTTGAATCACATTATTCGAGTAGCCATTTCACTGGATCGTTTTGTGTGGCGGTGCTAGAACTCTGTCTGTTGTCGGAGTTGTTTTGGCGTCGTTTTTTTTTTCGTATGACGTCAACAATATTCCTCGATTTTCGCGGTGTTTTGTAACAGAGGCTTCACTTGTTTAGTCATTTTCTCCTACGGTAATTTTTTCCCCTTGGTTATTCCGAGTGTTAAACGTTATTCTAGGGCCCTATTATAGGATTTGACTTGAAATTCCAGAATCTAAAATTGAGGCAAATTCCCCATTCCATTTGTAGAATTTGAAGAGTCCACTCCAAGAAAGATGAGAGTCACTTTTTTTTGGAAAACGAGTTTTGGTTGGCAATACCTTCTCCTGACCGAGTAGTTTATGAATGTGACCTCAAAATCACAACAAAAATAAGAGTCTCGGCTTAAATCGCCGTCAAAGTATAGGACTACAATGCAAGAAGGATGAGAGTCAGTTTCTGACAATGCAAGAAAGATGAAAGTCGGTAGTGCAATGTTTCCGCACCTGTTGTTTTTATAACCCGACGGAAGGCTGCAAGGTTATTCCACTGTTGTTTACTGTTTAAAACTCGTGCCAGTTGTCTTTAGAGATTTTACCTTTTTAAGCTTGGACTTCATTTTTGACTGGGCTTTTTGTCAGGAAGTGTCCTTTCAAAACTCGTCCAATCCGAACCATCAAGTTTCAGAGCATGCATTCGAGACTGGTGAGTTTCAGGGTCACTTACAACGGTCTTTGGACAGAAGCAAAATTCAGGAACAAATTGCCGAATATGAGTTCGGATAACTTCAAGAAGAAAAGTGGGGAATTTTTCCTGCCACCTCGCAAGTACAAAGGCTCAATTCCTCTTAACTCGGAGAAATTCAAGGATCTCCAGCACCTCAGGCAATTCTGTGGCCCCTCAGGCAGAGATTTTATTGACCATCTACGGCATAATGTCAGGAAGGCTGCAACAAGACAACAGTCAACGAAGAAAACAAAAGGAGGGGGGAAAAAACAGTGAAAGAACTTTTGGTTTTTTTTTTTTTTTTCATCTCTCACTATGTACATTTTCTTTCAATAAATAACTTTTTTTGTTCTCAATCGAATCTTAACTCAAAACCCTTCTTTTCCCAGTGTTCTCTGTAGTGATTTGATTGGCAATATTTTTTTCACCAACTTGTTTTACTGACATTCATCTTTTTTGCATACTTTTAAAGGGGGTTTCTTTCATTTAATCGTCTTAAATTACCCAAAAATTTAATATTTTGCCGAACCAACAAATTATCATTAACCTTAGGGGGCTAGGGAACATTTTGCACCTCCTAATCATCATCTTATAATTTTCTTAATAGTGAGTGCGAGTCTTGAAACTTTCAAATTCGATTTTCTCAGTTTCGACAAAAGCTGACTCTCATCATTCTTGGAGTGGACTCTTCATTTAGAATCCTGCATACAATATGGTTATGGATAAGTTGAAGCTATGTACCACACCCAGATAAGTGTGAACTTTTAAGAAACGAATGAAACCCACGATCAAGAATAGTGTTAAATCGCCAGTTATTGTGAAATTAATGTGAACACGGTATGCCTGGCTGGAATACCCCCCCCCCCCCCACTCATCGTTAGTGAGACGTTGACAAGTGAACTTTAAATAAAAATAATGAACCGTTGTGTAATAATTTTTGTTTTAACAAACTACGTATGGATTAAAAAGAGTGTATTATCCTGCTTCATTCTTCAAACATGTCACAGCGAAGGATACTGGATGTCGCATCACGAATCTTCCACTGATATATTTTGGATCAATAAAAACTACATACACTTTATAATATTGTGATAAGTGTAGAATTAAAGGAGTTATTTTCTGAAATTAATTTTATAAACAAAACTTTAAATGTAACTGTTAAGTTGTACCTCCAGAGTTTCATGAACCTACCAGCTAATTATGTCCAAATTCTGGGAATTTCATAGAGATGTAGTCAACAGATTTTCTCATTCTGTTCAACGTTGTAGGTAAACATGGCCAGATTGGAAAGCTCCATGATGTGGGAAAAACAAGTTGGTTTGTTACAACTGCGTTACTTTACCCTAGGAAGTAAGGAACAGCTACTCAATAGTTCACTCTGAAAAACTCCCAAGAGACCATCTCATTGGCACACTCGAAACTCTCATCGACAACCCACCGCATTCTTACGGATCACGGAAGAAGTATCCGATTGAAAGACGACCGCCAATTGAGTTCTTCTCGCCACACCAGACCCCCCTGGCGGATTGTGGGAGAACTGATTGGGGAGAACTGGAATGCAAAGAGTGCGCTGCTGTGCCGCCTACATCGACTCTCCACTGTACATAAAAGCGTCCATTCATGAAATAAATTAAATAAATAAGTGAAGCGAATTTTTGAATACATATTGAAGCTGTAGTTAAGAAAATACCTAATTCCATCCTAAAAATGTTGAATCAATTTCAATATTATTTTCATTCTGATTGAAGATTCGTGAACAACCCCGCCATCACACTACCCACCCCGACGTCATTCTTATTTCCAGCTCCAGCAAAACGAGCCTGAATAATGCAAGCTGCACACCAAGATACCTCCGTGTACTGCTTGATGCTCGTACAGACACAGAATGTAGGTAAACCCTACATTTCCAAACCCAATTACTGTGTCAACAGCAACAGTGCATTTCGGTTTATTATTTTCAATAATGAACCAATGGGATCAAGCAAGAAAACGTCTGCCAAGTGGGTGTGGCACATAGCTTCCTCGTATCCATAACCCGATTGTATAGATGATCCGATGCATAGTAGTTAATCTCAAAACATCAAAACAAGTTAATCTGTAACATCCCTGAAAATGTCATTGAAATCGGATAGAAAATGTAGAAATTATGGACGTTACAAGGAAATTCACGTTTGCGCATGCGCAGTGGCTACTATCAGTTCGAAGGTGGTGATCTTCATTGGGGACCATCTACAACCTAATCCGCATAATCCCTGAAAATTTCATCGAAATCGGGTAGAAAAAGTGGAAGTTATGGCCGTTACAAGGAAATTAACGTTTGCGCATGCGCAGTCGCTTCTATCAGTCCGAGGATGATGATTTTCATAGGGGACCGTCTACACACCAACCCGCACAATCCCTGGAAATTTCATTGATATCGGACAATAACTTCGTATAGTTATGCGCGTTACAAGGAATTCATGACAGACAGACAGACAGACACACAGACACGGAACCAAAATTGTTCAGAAAGGTCTAAAATGCAAAACGCGAGTGAAAACTTTGATTTTGGAGAACTTTTTTTTTCGTCCTTGAAAAGTGAAAACAAAGCTTCCGCTACCTTGGTAGACTCGGAAGCAAAAAACGACGCGAAAACAACTACAACAGACAGAGTTCTAGCACCGCCACACAAAACGATCCAGTGAAATGGCTACTCGAATAATGTGATTCAAATCTTGAAACTAAATAAGAGAAGATGAAGACTAATAATGCTTGATAAACTAATAGGTAGAATCGTATTGTAAAAAAGTGAGTAATATTATATCTTTTGGTCACTTTTGTGTCTGGGTTCTTCCTGCCAGTTCGCGGTGCACTCTTGTGCGCACTCCTCGTAAGCTAAAAGTTCGTGTATGTTCCGCTTCTGTGGTAAGCGCCACAGAACCTCCTTTGAAGTCAGATTGGTAGAATATCCGTTACGTTTCAAACATGGCTGCCTCTTACACATTGCCACCACATTTAAAATTTCCATCTTCCTTAAATTCTCTAAATTTTTTGGATGCGTTTTCGAGCAGCTCACTATGGTTTTATTCCATAAAAATAAACCCTCATTCGAAAAAAAAAAAAAAAAATGTGAGGCAAATTTCCCATTCATGCATTTCAGGGGACGTCCCATTGGATAAGCGGTAGATCAATGTAAACCAGTTGGTAAGCGATAAAACTGTTTCACTCGATGTAATTTATTTAGTACTTCAGACAAGAAATAGTGGTCTCCCCCACTCTTATCCGCCTTAACGTTTCTAGCGCCATGGGAGCATCGAATTTGAAGAGCTTTTGAAAATCCATCCAAAAACGTAACGCCCCCTCAAAATTTGACGTTTCAAGTAAGTACCTACCAGGAACCCGAAAATCGAATTAGAAAAAAAAAATTTGTCAGTTCGCCGTCCGAGGCACTTTTCCGAGCCGATTTTGCTGAAATTTGGTATATGGGCTCCACTTGGGGTCTAGTTGTGCCACGAAGCTTTTGGTTGATGTCAGTCACTTCTAAGGGGTGGAAATTGAGGGTTGAAATTTTCAATTGTGCCCTAGCTCGAAAACCCTCGAAATAAAGGTTTTTTTTTCACCAATTTGAAATCGTAGGTATTGAAGTTTTAAAATTTTCAAAGACCACCGGGAGCTCCGTAGGACAAATCGTTCGCTCTCT
Organism: Apolygus lucorum; assembly: GCA_009739505.2. Classification (NCBI taxonomy): domain Eukaryota; kingdom Metazoa; phylum Arthropoda; class Insecta; order Hemiptera; family Miridae; genus Apolygus; species Apolygus lucorum. The sequence goes on from CM019181.2 coordinate 67,942,919, forward strand.
ACGAGGGTTTTATTACGATATTGTAACCCTTTTTGATGGGTGAGTTACGGTGATCCGGATGGGCGACACCCTCCCGTCAAATATTATAAAACAGAATCACGACTGTGAATCACCAAAGAGGACTAATCTCCGTTGAAATTTCAGCTAACTAAATGCGATCGCTATTCGTTTCTTTGAGTTGTACTCAATGAGTTGTACTCTGTTTTGCATCCTTGGCAACCAGTAATCAAATTTTCATATGAAGGAACCCCAACTTCCTATAAACTTGACTGTGAAGTACGTAGTTCCTATGGGTAGGCAATCTGTGTTCTTAGCAGACGAGTCATCTGTACAGAAAAATAATGAACAATCGTCAAATAATTTGATGCGTTTTTTTCAACAATTTTTTTCTACCTACTTTTTAGGACGTCCCACAGTAAGACTTGGGCGTCCTTATGCGATCGATCTGGGGTGAAGTTGGACAACACTCAACAGAAAAAAAAAAATAACCACACAGTAATCCGTTTTAGACCATTCTGAATCCAAATCCGCAAAAAAACCATAGGTGTATGTCTGTGTGTGTGTGTGTGTGTGTGTGTGTGTATGTGTGTGTGTGTGTGTGACAAAATCTTGTGTACTCTGCACAGGCCTTAGTTCTCAACCGATTTTCCTGGTTCTTTTTTTGTTCGACGCTGAAAACTATCTAGTTGTGCACTACGTCGCCAGAATTTCGAATTTTGCCTTTTAAGGGGGGGGGGGGAAGGGGGGGTTAATGCTCAAATAAGGTGCGTTATTGGGCATAATCTTGTGCCATCTGCCCAGGCCTTAGTTCTCAACCGATTTTCGTGGTTCTTTTCTTCTTCGACGCGAAAAACTATCTAGTTGTGCACTACGGCGTCGGAGTTTTGAATTTTGCTTTTTAAGGGGGGGAAAGGGGGGTTAATGCTTAAAAAACTTGCGTTTGCGGGCATAATCCTGTAAACTCTGCCCAGGCCTCAATTTCCAACCGATTTGCGTGTTTCTTTTTTTTTTTACTCAAATAACTTCCGAGTAGTACATGATTTTACCAGAGTACCAAAATTTGCAAGGGGAGGGGATGGGTGGGGGTATAATATTCACAAAATATCCGAATTTTTCAATATTTCGGTTCCTTTACTGCTTACTAATTGTACCCAACCTTTGAAATTGAGGAAAAATTCTAATTATACCTCTGGATTTTCATGAAATATTCTCTGTGCCACCATGGAACTAATAGTGGTGCCACCATGGTGCCAGGACACCATAAACCGCATATTTTTCGTGGTTTTGTTTTTGTGTTTCACCTTGAATACGGACGTTAACCTCGACGGACTGCCTATTAAAACTAATAGATGAAACTTCAATGTTAAGACGTATTTCCGCTTTGGTGAGTGGAAGGGGGGGGGGGAGGTGAACTCGAATTCGCATGTTGGGTATTGTAGATCATGGATTTTAAAATGCTCTTCAGATTCGAGGCTCCCACGCCGCTAGAAATGTTAAGGTGGATAATTGTGAGGGGGGAGGGGGGGGGGGGGGTCAGTATTTCTTGTCTGAAGTATTAAATAAATTACATCGAGTGAAACAGTTTTATCGCTTACCAACTGGTTTTGTTTCACCTTGAATACAGATGTGAACTTCGACGAAACTGCATACTAAAACTATTAGTTGAAAGTTAAATGTTATGACGTATTTCCGCTTTGGTGCCAGCCCGGCACCATTGGTGTTGTGGTGGGGGGGGGGGGGGGGGTGAACTCGAATTCGCATGTTGGGTATCGTAGATCATGGATTTCAAAATGCTCTTCAGATTCGAGGCTCCCATGCCGCTAGAAATGTTTTAGTGGATATTGGTGAGGGGGGAGGGGGGGTCACTATTTCTTATCTAAAATAATAAATAAATTACATCGAGTGAAACAGTTTTATCGCTTACCAGCTGGTTAAACTTATCTAATGCTTATCCAATGGGACGTCCCCTGGAATGCATGCATTACTAAACAATATGTTTTTTAGTATTGAGTAAAATTTGGTAATATGTAGTCACAGCTCTTGAGGAGTAGAATCCGGAACTGGCTTCCGCGAAAAACCACTTGAGTCGGGATTCATTACTTTTATAGGAGAGCATTTTTTGTTAAAACGCTACAAATTGTTACACAACGGTTTTTATTTTTCTGAGTAGATCACCCACCTGCTAAGACACGGCTTTTCCATTATTAGTCCCTATATCAGCATTGGGGTGTGGATAGTCCCTTATGGTAAGCATCGTTCTCGGACTGATAGTAGCCACTGAACATGCGAGAACGTGAATTTCCTTGTAACAGCCATAATTAGACATTTTTGATCCGAATTGTATGAAATTTTCACGGATTATGTAGATTAAGCTGTAGATGGTGAGGGCGTGGGGTGACTGCGGTGATAAGATGAGAACCGTCTAGCGGGGACGCGCGTTCGAGTCTGGTCGTCGCAGAAAGTTTTCTGTCTATTAGACGATCGGCAATCTCTCGTTCCAACCCAGGGCGGTGATGTTTGGGAAGCCATGAGCGAAATCATCAGAACAAATTCTGATCTCCCCTTAGGGAGACAGCTGATGACGTCCGCGACGCCAAGAATGGCAGTCGGACGAAAATTCAACCTGAAATGGTTGCTTACTTTACTTTTACTTTACTTTAGTCCCTTATGGTAAGCATCGTTCTCGGACTGATAGTAGCCACTGAACATGCGAGAACGTGAATTTCCTTGTAACAGCCATAATTAGACATTTTTGATCCGAATTGTATGAAATTTTCACGGATTATGTAGATTAAGCTGTAGATGGTGTCGCCCTCTGGCGAGTAGTAACAAATGTAAAATGGAGACTTAGCGCCCTCTAGATTGGTTTTCAGTAGGTACTAAGGGACAGCAAGCGCGTTCACAAAGAAAAACTTAGTGTTGTGCGAACCTCTGAAGGAACAAGACGGTGCTGCCGTGTTCTCGAACGGATTATTGGAAGGTACGTGCTCTAAACATAATTCATTGGTTCAGTAGAATCATTTTATCATTATGAAAAGAGCACGTACCTTCCAATAATCCGTTCGAGAACACGGCAGCACCGTCTTGTTCCTTCAGAGGTTCGCACAACACTAAGTTTTTCTTTGTGTACGCGCGGTTTGCTATCCCTTAGTACCTACTGAAAACCAATCTAGAGGGCGCTAAGTCGCCATTTTACATTTGTTACTACTCGCCCTCTGGCGATAGATGGTACTACTAGGATAGTGCAAGGTACTTAGAGATTGATGTTTTAAGATTATTAAAATGCATCGGATTACCTATACAATCGGCTTATGGATACGAGGAAGCTATGTGCCACTCCCACTTGGCAGACGTTTACTCGTATTCCATCACGATCTGATCGGTGACCACCATAGTACAAGAGAAAAAGTGGAAACTCATCAACATGATCGCGACGAACGACTTCTCAATCGTGTAGATGTTTTTTCAACTAAGAAAACCATCAACACGACCGTGAAAATCAAGTTTCACATTTTGGAATCCAATCATACGTGAGGGTTCACGCACCGACTAAATTAATGTACTTATAGTAACAATTAATATGAATTAATACCTGATCAATTTTGATGATTCCTGCGGCAATCTTCTATTTTTCAATTCTCTAGATAAATACACCAATGAATTTCAAAAATCCTTAAAAATGTCAAATTTAGGAACAACTTTTTACTTATTTTTCAATTTTGGAATTAAACAAGTGCATGATTGTTGAGATTATAAAAATGAGAAGAATGGCGCAAGAAACATGAAAATTGGATGATTGTGTCATGAGAAAAACTGTCGACGAAAACTGACATGAGAAAGATGGTGATGGGGGAGTCACTGTGACGGGGGATGGTGAGTGGCAATGCTGCTCCTCCAGCCGGGGGGGGGGGGGGTCCGCTACCGAGCGTCGGTTCGTATGGGATTAGACTAACCCGCAACGTGGAAGAAACGGCGATCGACTGAGATCTGGTTAGTATTTCCCTCAATTACCGGCGCTCCACTTGGAGTAAACCTCCTTTGAACATCATTTAGAAGTAAACTTTTGACGTAATTGTTTACTTCTGCTTATTTTCTTGATCTAGAATATTCACCTCAAACCCTACCAGCGTTAGTTTAGTTCAGAACGTGATTCAGTACAGTTGTTTCTCATTTGAAAATGGAACAATCTGTTGGTGTTGAATCGCTGCTGAATAACTTGGTGTAAATAATCAAAATATATATTTTTGTCAGTATTTTTTTCATTTTCTTTTTACCAGAATGTTTATTTATGGGATAAAATTGTTTTGTTGGAATTTGTTCAAGTTATAACTTCACAAGAAGTGGTTTTACATCAGCGATGCCATATGGCACCGCTAGTCTCTCAGGGGCTCTTAGTTGCTGTCTCATAGCCTCTACATTTCTTATCCGATTTCGAAGAAATATTCAGAGATTATGTGGGTAGTTGATGTTTCGAGATCAACTACTATGCATCGGATCATCTATTCAATCGGGTTTTGGATACGAGGAACCTATGTGCCTCACCCACTTGGCAGATTTTTTTTCATTGCAGGCCTGAATTTTCTGTTCAAGAAGTCCTTGATGTAGGTACCAATTGGTGATATCCCTGATGGAATTAACCAATACACCCGATGGAATGTTGAACCACCTGAGCCAAATGTACTGACTGATGAAGAGTCAGGCGATTAAACAAGGTGTAGTTGCTGGCCACAGCAAAATTATTCAGATTTTTGACAATCACTGCTACTGGGATCTGAAATCTGACAAGAATTGCGAAATTTTTAGCAATGCTAGGCGACGAAAGTTTTTTTAAAATTATACAACGTCAAGGAGACATTCAGAATCGTTTGTGAGGTACCTACAAATACCGTCTTCTTGAGTGTTGGACGACATCCTGTTTGATCGCAGGGACACCTATCATAGGTGTCTTTTCATAATGAAAAGAAGAAAAGAAGTGGGCTGGCTTCAACTGGAAGTCCCAGACTAGAACAATGTGCCACAAGTCCTATGTGGGCTTATAAGTGGTTTGTTCTATGTTATTTTATCGAAAATTTGAATGTTCCATAACAATATTTCTCTCATAGGATTTTCAAATGTATCGTTTTGTGGTAAAAAATACAGAATTGACTGAATTATGTTATTATTCCTTCTATTTACTACCAGGTAACAGTTTATTTTTGTTGAAAAAACTTATATCCTTGGTCTTCACATGCACTCCATCGGACGTGTCATATCTTACCAGCAGGTGCCGTATGGCACCCACCAATTTCAATAAATTGGCTATTGGCAGAATTTTTTCAATATTTTTCCCGTGTTCCTGAGGTCAAAATTAGTGAACCTACAAAGTTTTGTGTAAAAATTCGATCAAGAAAAGATACGGTTTCAAATGGGTTAAAATTTCCTAGGATTCTTGAGATTTATAAGTGCATCTACCTTGGATTGAAAAACTAAAAAATTGCTACTGGGATAGTAAAAAAAAAATTGCCGGCGAAAAATGGGAATAACCGTTTATTATTGTTCGATTTTAATGATTCCAGCGGCAATCTTTTAGTTCTTCAATTCTCTAGGCAGATGCACTAACGAATTTCAAAAATCTTTGAATATTTCAAATTTATGTTCTAGTTTTAAAGTTCGAGCGCCGATAATTGAGGAAAGTACTAACCCGGAACGAGGAACGAACGGCGACCAACAGAGACCCCCCGACGCAAGTATTGAGACTGTTGACGCAAGTATTTCTTTTACGGATGTTTCCGATCGACTATACTGTAATATCGGATTAAGTAGCACTTGAGAAATTCTTGAAAGTACCTCCTTACTTATTCTCAGTAAGTTTCTGTTTCTCTGTAGAAAAAGAGGGGTGGCTTAATAGTTTTTGAAAGGGATTAATAATAAGACGACGAGAAGAGGATGGGTACCCCTGCCGTTCCAGAGACAAGCAGGTTTCATAGTGGTCCTGCCCTTGACCTAAGAATTTATAATACTTGAGATCTTGATAAGGAAGAAGGTTCTTTGGAATCCGTTTACCGCGAATTTTCTATTTTTGGGATCCCGTCGTTTTTACATTCCTCCAATTCATACCCGTTTTGAGAACCTCCATTTCTAAGCGTTGAACCTTCATTCTAGCAGGAGTGATATTTCTGAAAACTGGTTCCTCACTTTTTCTTCTACTTACCTACGGAGTTTGATTTCAAGATCCTTTTTCGTTATAATGGTGATGATTTCATTACTACGTAGGACTCCATCAGTAGAACTGTTCGATATTGTGTGTTTATTATAGGCAGCTACCTACGTGTAGAAAACCTGTCTATGTAATTCTTCAAAATTTCGAAAATAATTGAAGATTTTCATCAACATACAAAAATTTATACTATTTATGGAGTCGCAAGAAATGTTGTAGCTCTCAGAACAATTTTGACACTCACAGCCCGAACTTCACACTGCACCTGATCCAATAGATCGATGGTAATATGAGACCCCAGTAGTTCACACTAGACAAAAAATACAATTATTCTGTAAAGATCACCCGTCTGTGAAGAGCAAGGCTTTCTTTCAACCGTTCTAAACACCAGGGATAGGTGGGGGGAAGGTTGTGTGTGGCTCCTCTGGGGCTAGCTAAGCGGGTACTCTTACACAAGGTGTTTCTATTCTGATGAATTTCACAATAATAGCTCATTTAACGATAATTGATCGTCTGGGTGGTTTTATTCATGTCTAAAAACTGAATACCACCAGAAAAGGGCTAAATATCAGGAATCGTTGCAGAATGCTCCAAAACAATTATTACAATCAAGACAATTTAAAACATGTTGAGACTATTGCAATATTTCAATTTATTCGAAAATTTGCTAGAATGAAAAAAAGTCTGCCAAGTGGGTGTGGCACATAGCTTCCTCGTATCCATAACCCGATTATACAGATGATCCGATGCATAGTAGTTAATCTCAAAACACCAATCTTAAAGTACCTTTCACTACCCTCATAGGGGACCATCTACACGCTAATCTGGTCAATCCTAGAAACTTTCATCAAATTCGGATGAAAAATGTAAATGTTATGGCTGTTACAAGGATTTTACGTATGCGCATGCGCAGAGGCTTATGTAAATTTTAAGGCCTTGATTTTCATTGGGGACCATCTACAACCTAATCCGCGTAATCCCTAAAAATGTCATCGAAATCGGGTAGAAAATGTGGAAGTTATGGCTGTGACGAGGAATTCACGTTTGCGCATGCGTAGTGGCTACTGTCAATCCGAAGGTGGTGATTTTCATAGGGGACCATCTACAACCCAATCTGCATGATCCCTGAAAATTTCATAGGAATCGGACAACAACTTCGTATAGTTATGCGCGTTACAAGGAATTCATGACAGACACACAGACAGACAGACGGACAGACAGACAGACACGGAACCAAAATTGTTCAAAGAGGTCTAAAACGCAAAACGCGAGTGAAAATTTTGATTTTGGAGAATTTTTTTTTTTTTTTTCGTCCTTGAAAAGTGAAAACAAAGCTTCCGCTACCTTGGTAGACTCGGAAGCAAAAAAACTTTTGGATAATTGCGAGTATGATACCAACGCTCAACAAAATCTTACATGATCTTACATCAAAAGAACTGAAACCAAGGTTTTTAAAATCCGTTTTTCAACACCGTTTCGACGACGACGTCAATTTCTTCGAGAGATGACAGGAAGACATATACTGACCATGTCAGTGCCGTGAGGTCGAAAACGCGAAAACAAACTTAAAAGTGAAAAAAATAGAATTTTGAGTGGGTTAAAAGAAAATTGCTAAGAGACATTTTTTGTCTTGACGTTTGCGCATGCGTAGTGGCTACTGTCAATCCGAAGGTGGTGATTTTCATAGGGGACCATCTACAACCCAATCTGCATGATCCCTGAAAATTTCATCAAAATCAGATAAGAAATGTGGAAGTCATGGCCGTTACAAGGAAATTCACGTTTGCGAATGCGCAGCGGCTACTATCAGTCGGAAGGTGATGATTTTCATAGGGGATCATCTAAATACTAATCTGTAACATCCCTGAAAATTTCATTGAAATAGGATGGAAAATGTAGAAGTTATGGCCGTTACAAGGAATTCACGTTTGCGCATGCGCAGTTGCTTCTATCAGTCCGAGGATGCTGATTTTTCATAGGGGACCGTCTACACACCAACCCGCACAATCCCTGAAAATTTCATAGAAATCGGACAATGATTTCGTATAGTTATGCGCGTTACAAAGAATTCATGACAGACAGACAGACAGACAGACACACAGACACGGAACCAAAATTGTTCAGAAAGGTCTAAAACGCAAAACGCGAGTGAAAATTTTGATTTTGGAGAACTTTTTTTTTTCGTCCTTGAAAAGTGAAAACAAAGCTTCCGCTACCTTGGTAGACTCGCAAGCAATTTGTCAACATTAACTTCATTTTTTTGAGCGTTCATTTTTGTCAACTAGTTACATTTGAGGTGTTGTACATCAGGTAACTATCAAGATATTTACTTCACATAAATATTACGCATTTTTCATTCAAGTGTTAGTCATTGATGCCAAGGTCCAGTGGCTTGGTCCCTTTCAGACGTCGGATTTCATAGGTGTTGTCCAGAAGCTGGATGGCTTCTGGATTTGCGTGTGTGTGTGTGTGTGTGTGTGTGTGTGTGTGTGTGTGTGTGTGTGTGTGTGTGTGTGTGTGTGTGTGTGTGAGTGTGTGTGTGTGTATGTGCGTGAAGCCTCTTTTCGTAGTTTCTCGCGTATATTTTTGCTACCTCGCTGATAGTCTCAATTTTGAGGTACTTGAGGAGGTCATCATTACGAATGTACCACGGAGCATTCCTCAGTATCTTATTTTGGAACGTTTGAATTATTTTCACGTTACTTTTAGTTGTGCATCCCCATACCATAACATAGGTCCATATTCGCATAAGTACTGTTTTGTATAACAGCATTCACAATTGACCTAATGTTTGTTCACAAAGGAGACCGTGAAAACCAAATATACCTCTCTGTTAACCAAGTGTACCTTGGTAACCTATATCCACTTGCTAACACAGGCAAGCCTATAATACTTTACTGATGGGCTGAATACCGTTTTTGACTCTCTCACTGGATAATTTCATAATTTCAACATTTATATTTGACATCACATAAAGTGCATGCTATTGGTCGAGTAGGTATAAACAAAACAGGTAAAGAATAACGAAAAAACGACAAATTAAATAAATATAGTGGCCTGGTCAATAAGACGTTAAGTAAAAAAACGAATCTAAATGCTCATAACAACACTAATCACTCAAAGATAAAGTCTTAAGTGAAAGCTGTAACATGACACTACTTAATTTTCCGAATAGAATTTGGTTACTTCTCCAACCTAAAATTTTCAAACCTAAATTTGACCGGTAAACCAAATTTAGTATTTCATTTTGCAAGTTTCCTAAACCAACTTGACATCTACCAAGGCCCATTTCTCACGTCTATCGAATTATATTTCTGTCATTGAGTGGAGTGAATAAAGACGAGTGAAAGCTTGTACTTGCATTATTTTGAGTAAACACTCGTGCATGTGTGATTAAAAACAAGGCTTTACTTGTGAGACCGAGTGTTTACTTGTGAGAACAAGTACTTACTCGTAAAACCAAGTATAGCGTAAAAACTCGAGGTAATGCTTCATTTCGGGGTGAATAACAATGAGTAAATACTTCTCCCATCAAGTAAACTCTTGAATTTTCGTAAGGTTAGTCAGAGGCAACCTCGAATCGAAAAACCTTTCGTGTTTCTACCGATTTGTGTCCACGTCTTTATTTTTTCAAGATTTGAGTGACTCGGTTTTACTTTTAACAAGAGATGTCTAATCTGCTGGTGATTCGTTCTGTAAAATTTTATCCTGAACGGAAGGAAGTTCGACCTACGGATATGAAAAAACTACTTCGATTTGAAAGTGAAAACATAGACTATCTCACTGAGCTCTTTCTGCTTTCAGAGAATGATCATGAAGAAACTCGAGGGGCCAGTCTGACTCCCAGGAAACGGATGGAGATATTTCTCCGATATCTAAGTGACCCTGGGTTTCAGTGTGGCGTTGCTAATGACTTTGGGGTGGATAGAACCACTGTGTGCAAAACCGTTAACTTTGTGGCCAACAAGATTTTTGAGAAGGGCGACCAATGGATCGTTTTTCCGTCATCTGGGAATGCCATGGATGCAGCTAAAGATTTGTGGCAATCGAAGTATAACATTCCAACTGTTATAGGTGCAGTAGATTGTACCCACATCGAAATAAAAAAACTATCGCAATTCGGCGATGAATACATACATAGAAAAAATCGACCGTTGTTAAACGTCCAGATGACTTGCGATGCTGCAGAAAAAACTACGAGCATCGACGTACAATGGCCAGGAAGTGTGCACGATAGCAGAATCTGGCGAAACAGTCCTGTTAACCATGTTCTCCGGAATTTCAATGGACGAGCTTGTTTATTGGGTGACTTTGGATAAGGCATTTCCCCATGGTTGATCACTCCTATCAGACGACCCCAAACTGACTTTGAGATCCAGTATAACGTACTACACACCAAGGAAAGAGTCATCATCGAACGTGTATTTGGTCAACTGAAACAGCGATTCCCAATCCTCTTTAATTTTTGTCCAGGCTTCATCTTTCGCCGCCACTATCTTCGGGACCATGGATTTGTCAAGAACAACCTTGTATCTGTAGTTGCTCGTTAAAATGTTAACGAGGTGCGCCCGTGTGTCTTTTACCGACACACGGACCTCTTCCTCACTGTCACTGTGGGCTGATGATGACATGGTTCAGGTTCACTCAAACTTCAAACACAACACGAGATAAATTACTAAGGTTTAGGAACTAGGAAGCTCAAATCAAAGCTGTGCTAGGAAGGATGGAAAGAAGGAACTAAAATCATCTGGTGGAACGCGGTAAGCTTACAGCTGTTTTATTGCGGGAAGATTCGTAATAACAAGTGAACACTCGTTAGAAGCGGGTGAATAAAAAAATGAAGCAAAGCCTTGCAAGTATAGCATAATTTCGACGAGGTATTCCTCGCGAGTAAAGCCTTCTTTTTATTCACCTCAATCTCAAGCATTTGCTAATACTTACGAGTGAAGACTTTCCCAGTTGTTAAGTGTTAAGTACCAGTTGTTAAGTGATAAAACTGTTTCACTCGATGTAATTTATTTATTACTTTAGGCAAGAAATACTGCCCCCCCCCCCCATCATTATCCACCTTAACATTTCTAGTGGCATGGGAGCCTCGAATCTGAAGAGCATTTTAAAATCCATGATCTACGACACCCAACATGCGAATTCGAGTCCCCCCCCCCCCCCCACCGCCAACAATGGTGCCAGTCTGGCACCAAAGCGGAATTACGTCGTAACATTGAACTTTCATCTGTTAGTTTTAGTAGGCGGTCCGTCGAGGTTCACATCCGTATTCAAGGTGAAACACAAAAACAAAAAAAAAAAAAAACACGAAATATGCGGTTTATGGTGTCCTGGCACCATGGTGGCACCACTATTAGTTCCATGGTCGTACAGAGAATAATTCATGAAAATCCGGAGGTATAATGAGAATTTTTCCTCAATTTCAAAGCTTGGGGACAGTTAGTAAGCAGTAAAAGAACCGAAATATTGAAAAATCGGATATTTTGTGAATATTATCCCCCCCCCCCCAATCGCCCCCTCCCCTTGCGAATTTTGGTACTCGGGTGAAATTATGTACAACTCGGAAGTTATTTGAGTCAAACAAAAAAAGAAACACGCAAATCGGTTGGAAATTGAGGCCAGGGCAGAGTTTACAAGATTAACCGGGGCAAACGCACGTTTTTTAAGCATTAACCCCCCCTTTCCCCCCCCCCCTTAAAAAGCAAAATTCAAAATTCCGGCGCCGTAGTGCACAACTAGATAGTTTTCCGCGTTGATGAAAAAATGAACCACAAAAATCGGTTGAGAACTAAGGGCTGTGCAGAGTACACAAGATTATGCCCAAAAACGCACGTTTTTTGAGCATTAACCCCCCCTTTTCCCCCCTTAAAAGGCAAAATTCGAAATTCCGGCGACGTAGTGCACAACTAGATAGTTTTCCGCGTCGACCAAAAAAAGAACCAGGAAAATCGGTTGAGAACTAAGGCCTGTGCAGAGTACACAAGATTTTGTTACACACACACACACACACATACACACACACACACACACACACACACACACACACACACACACACACACAGACATACACCTATGGTTTTTTTCGCGGATTTGGATTCAGAATGGTCTAAAACGGATTACTGTGTGGTTATTTTTTTTTTCTGTTGAGTGTTGTCCAACTTCACCCCAGATCGATCGCATAAGGACGCCCAAGTCTTACTGTGGGACGTCCTAAAAATGCTGAAAATTATTACACAAAGGTTTTCTATTAATCTGTAAAGATCACTCGCCTGCAAAGAACACAGATTTTTGCCATTGCCACTACCTGCCAACCATATTTTCGCTTCACAATCAAGTTTATTTTGAAGAAATATAAACGCTTTAGTACACTCAATTCAAGTTTTGGGTGCCTTCGTTAGGAAATTTGATTACTGGTTCCTAAGTGACTACTACTCGAAGAAACGAACAACGATCGCATTATGGTCATCTAAAATTTGAACGGAGATTAGGCCTCTCTTGCGATTCAACTCGTGTTTCTGATATCATAGGTCCAACCCTCAAGTGTTCATGGGGAGCGAACGGTTGGTCCTACAGAGCTCAGGGTGGTCGCATTCGATTCTAAAAAAATCAATACGATTTTAAATTGATGAAAAAACAGCAGTTTTATATCAAAAGTTTTTCAAATAGGGCATTTTGAAAATTTAGTCCTTATTTTTCAACCCTTAGAAATTCAACTGACATCAACCAAAAGCTTTAGAAATTTTTTTGTTCGATTCTGAAGGTTCATAGAAAATAATAAACCAAAAACTGAATTTGATGGAAAAATTTAGCTGGGAACTGGTGATCACATCCAGTTTTGAATAGTATCGAATTTGAAGGTGATCCGATAAATCTGGTATTTACAGGGTAATGCAAACCACATAATTGGCAACCAGTGAAGGAGGCAGGTCATAACGAAGGCAGTGAAATATGAGCCTCAGAAGCCAGTTCGAGCAGACTCAATTAGAGCACCAGCTGCGAAAACTCTCAACTCGCACCCACACATCATCATTCCCTGTTTGTTGAAATACTTACCACTTTATTTCGTTTCTTTTTATTGTTAGTTATTTTGTCAGTCAACCTTTGTTCAATGGCTATTTACCCTTTCTAGCAGGAGCTGTTGGATAACAGGAGAAACGTCTGCCAAGTGGGTGTGCCACATTCCTCGTATTCATAACGTCATGAGGTAAATAATGCGATAGGAAATAATCCAAACTGTTGGTAGTTACTTGAATGACGATATTTTGTTTAGAGATATATATATCTCTAAACGTAAATTTACGTTGTTGAATGGGCAATGGAGGTGGGGCATACATAGAACAGACAGAACTTAAATTTACAACATAAAATTTTCGAGGAATTTACTTTTGCGCTCACGGAAAGGCTACAATGAACCCGAGGGCAAGGCAATTCCAAGGGGACCATCTAGACCCGCACAATCCTCAACAGCGTTATTTAGATTGGATGAAAAAATTGGTAGTTATGGTCGTAAAAATAAATTTTCGTTGAGCTTGCGCAGAGACTGCTTTAAATCCGAGGGTATTAAAATTCGTAGGGGACATCCTCATTAAAACCCCGTACTTTCTCAGAAAAAACTTTTGTAAACATTTCATCGAAATGGGAGAGAACTTCGTATAGTTTTTCGTGTTAGAAGGATTTGTGAACACAACAATTTAGCTCGACGTGAACTTGTCATGTGAATTGCAATTTACCTTATTATACATTCAAGTTTATTACTTTTAAGCTACTAAACGTTCTAACCTACCTGCCTACCTCAAAACATTCAAAAATGTGTGCCAAGTGGTGGCTTTCTCATATCCATAACCGAATTGTACAGATGATCGGATGCGTAGTAGCTTATCTAAAACATCAATCCCTAAGTACCTTCCACTACCCTCTTAGGGGACCATTTACTGGCCAACCCGCATAATCCCCAAAAATGTCATCGAAATCGGGTGGAAAATGTTCAAGTTATGGATGTTACAAGGTTTTTTACGTTTGCGCAAGCGCAGCCGGTTTAGTATTTCCCCTCAAAGGCGGGGTACGCCTCAAAGATAAACTAAATAAATTAATAAATATGATGGGGAAAGCGCTCAGGACTACCCAACGCCGTCTCTGGGGATTTGGAAGGAAGTGGCTTTATGTGAGAGTTCCGGAGGACGCGGGTGGTGACGCTACGGAGCACTCTCGGCGAGATCCCCAGCTCGAGTAACTCCGCAGCACTATTTCCACACCAAACCCCGCTACTTGACAAGGTCGCGGCCATAACCCTGATGATATACCTAATAATAAAAAAACATCTGCCAAGTGGGTGTGGCACATAGCTTCCTCGTATCCATAACCCGATTATATAGATGATCAGATGCATAGTTGTTAATCTCAAAACACCAATCTCAAAGTACCTTCCACTAACCTCATAGGGGACCATCTACACGCTTATGTGGACAATCCTAGAAAATTTCATCAAATTCGGATGAAAAATTAAGTGAGTAGATGTAGGTATGAGATTGGATCAAAAAAATACTTAGCCTCGGCTGGGATTCGAACCCGCGACCCCTGGGGGACAAGTTGAAGTTACGGCTGTTACAAGGAATTCACGTTTGCGCATGTGCAGTCGCTTCTATCAGTCCGGGGACAATGATTTTCATAGGGGACTATTTAAAACCTAATCCACACAATCCCTGGAAATTTCATCAAAATCGGGTGGAAAATGTGGAAGTTATGGCCGTTACAAGGAATTCACGTTTGCGCATGCGCAGTGGCAACTATCAGTCCTAAGGTGATGATTTTCATAGGGGACCATCTAAATACTAGTCTGTAACATTCCTGAAAATATCATTGAAATCGGATGGAAAATGTAGAAGTTATGGCCGTTACAAGGAATTCACGTTTGCGCATGCGCAGTCGCTTCTATCAGTCCGGGGATGATGATTTTCATAGGGGACCGTCTACACACCAACCCGCACAATCCCTGAAAATTTCATAGAAATCGGACAATAACTTCGTATAGTTATGCGCGTTACAAGGAATTCATGACAGACACACAGACACACAGACAGACAGACAGACAGACACGGAACCAAAATTGTTCAGAAAGGTCTAAAACGCAAAACGCGAGTGGAAATTTTTATTTTGGAGAACTTTTTTTTTCGTCCTTGAAAAGTGAAAACAAAGCTTCCGCTACCTTGGTAGACTCGGAAGCAAAATTTATTGCCGTAGCACACATTACCATAATGGTAGAGCAATCGTCAAACAAAAACAAAAACAACCAAGAAGTCAACCCTAAAACAACAATAAAACGCTGAAAATTATTACGCAAAGGTTTATCATTTTTCTGTATAGATCACTCGGCTGCAAAGACCTAGTAGACCTACTATTTTCGCTTCACAATCAAGATAATTTTGAAGGAATAAGTAAACGTTCCACACTTAATTCGAAAAAATAGGAAGTTTTGGATGCCCTCATTAGGAACTTTGATTACTGGTTGCTAAGGACGCAAAACTGAGTGCAACTCGAAGAAACAAACAGCGATCGCATTTTGGTCAGATAACATTTGTACGGAAATTAGGCCTCTTTTGCGATTCACTCTCATAGGGAGTGAACTGTTGGTCCTACAGAGCTCCTGGTGGTCTCATTCGATTCTAAATATTCACTACTATATTGAAGAAAAAACAATGCCTTATTATCAAAATTTTTTGAGCAAGGGCGTTTTGAAAATTCCAACCCTTTTTTTTCACCCCTTACAAGTGACCTACATCAACCAAAAGCTTCGGGGTACAACTAGACCCCAAATGGAGCCCATAAACCAAATTTCATCAAAATCGGTCAGTGCTAACTGAGGAAAGTGCCGCGGACGGACGGCCAAATTTTTATTGATTTTCGGATTCCACGTACCTACCTTGAAACGTAAACCAACAAATTTTGAGGGGGGTAAAATAATTTGTTTTTTCTCGGTCGATTCCAAAGGTTTATTATTGAAAATAATAAACCAAAAGGACCCAGTTCTAGCCAGTTTCAGACTGAAAGAACTCATCCACTGATTAATACTCCGTTTGGGAGAGATAGTTGGGTCTTGAGAGAATTTAAAGGTTGCTCCAGGGGGATGAAGCACGAAATGGTTCAGAATCTTTGTTATCATATATTCCAGGTTTGTCCTGAAGAACTCCGTATTGTGATGTGGGACAGGGGGCAGTGCTAGTCGATAGCGGGTATTGTGGTGGGGAAGAGCATGCTTCTGAAGATCCTGGCACCTCCTGCAGAACAAAAACACCTCACGGATGTAGAGCGAGGGAATAGTCAAGAGGTTCTCTTTTTTTAAACGCCTCTACAGGATAAAAGTGGAGGTCTTCCAGTGAGAGCCCGAACTGCTCGTTTCTGCATTTTGAAGTCTTTCTCAAGCATACATTGTCGAGCGCCATAGAAGATGAGCACGCAATAGGAACTGTCCACAGTAAGCATCGCGGAGCTTCTTGATGTAATGTCGAAGTCGGCGGATATAAAAACATGCACTTTTTAACTAAGGGAGAAGAGCATCAACATGATTGTTGAAACGAGGCCTTTCGTCTATCTCAATAGGGTGTGCCCTGGGTAGGAAAAACTGTTTATTGTTATTTTTATTCTAAGGTAGACCTCATTCTGAGAATTTTGGTCTTTTCCTATGAATTTTTAAAGTTTCGACCGTTTATGACGTCACAGTGGGCTGGGGGGTCCCGCCCAGGCGAGAGGGGCGCGTGACGTCATAAACGGTCGAAACTTTGAAAAATCATAGAAACAGATCTACTCATGCTAGAAGGTCGCGGTTGGTGCCAAAATTGTCAAAATGTAGTCTACTTTCGATTAAAAATCTTAAAACATAGGTATTGTTTAGTAATGCATGCATTCCAGGGGACGTCCCATTGGATAAGCATTAGATCAGTTAACCAGTTGGTAAGCGATAAAACTGTTTCACTGGATGTAATTTGGTTTATTAGTTTAGACAAGAAATACTGACCCCCCCACCATTATCCACCTTAACATTTCTAGCGGCATGGGAGCCTCGAATCTGAAGAGCATTTTAAAATCCATGATCTACGATACCCAATATGCGATTTCGAGTTCACCCCCCCCCCCTTCCCTCACCAATGGTGCCAGTCTGGCACCAAAGCGGGAATACGTCGTAACATTGAACTTTCATCTATTAGTTTTAGTAGGCAGTCCGTCGAGGTTCACATCCGTATTCAAGGTGAAACACAAAAAAAAAAGTAAAAAAAAACGAAATATGCGGTTTATGGTGTCCCGGCACCACGGTGGCACCACTATTAGTTCCATGGTGGTACAGAAAATAATTCATGAAAATACGGAGGTATAATGAGAATTTTTCCTCAATTTCAAAGGTTGTGTACAATTAGTAAGCAGTAAAGGAACCGAAATATTGAAAAATCGGATATTTTGTGAATATTATCCCCCCACTCACCTCCTCCCCTTGCGAATTTTGGTACTCAGGTGAAATTATGTACAACTCGGAAGTTATTTGAGTCAAACAAAAAAGAAACACACAAATCGGTTGGAAATTGAGGCCTGGGCAGAGTTTACAGGATTATGCCCGCAAACGCACGTTTTTTAAGCATTAACCCCCCCTTTCCCCCCCCCCTTAAAAAGCAAAATTCAAAATTTCGGCGCCGTAGTGCACAACTAGATAGTTTTCCGCGTCGATGAAAAAAAGAACCACAAAAATCGGTCGAGAACTGAGGCCTGGGCAGACGACACAAGATTATGCCCAAAAACGCACGTTTTTTGAGCATCAACCCCCCCCCTTTCCCCCCCTTAAAAGGCAAAATTCGAAATTCCGGCGACGTAGTGCACAACTAGATAGTTTTCCGCGTCGAACAAAAAAAGAACCAGGAAAATCGGTTGAGTACTAAGGCCTGTGCAGACGACACAAGATTTTGTCACACACACACCCACACATATATACACACACACATACACACACACACATACACCTATGGTTTTTTTCGCGGATTTGGATTCAGAATGGTCTAAAACGGATTACTGTGTGGTTGTTTTTTTTTCTGTTGAGTGTTGTCCAACTTTACCCCAGATCGATCGCATAAGGACGCCCAAGTCTTACTGTGGGACGTCCTAAAAAAGCAAAGCGCACCCCCGATTCCAAAGAAACCGGCAGATGGTTGGAATGCAAGAGTGGCTCCACTCAAGCAGATGGCATTAGCTGGCATTCTACGGCGAGATGATCTGAATAGAAGAACTTTGGCTGCCACTCCTTTTAGCCCGGATATCGCTTTCTTTGCTCATGTTGTATGACTGGAAACGTTCTCCATTCTGCATTCGGAGATGGAGAAATCGAATCCTGTCACTATTTGGAGTGAGAGCTCAATCATCCACTCATTGAAGTAATAACTACTGTTTCGACGACGATAAATTCCCGAGCTGTTGTTCTCCCTGACGAATTGAGCGGCCGAAGTCGAAACTGTCTGCATTTCCTTTTGGCGAGGGGTCCGCCAGCTATCAGCGGTTCTGTTCTAGTCCACCAGCGGCGCGTGGAATTACGATCCGAACGAAAAGCGATAGAGCGATACCTCCACGGCCTTGGTTGGACCCGACGTAAGTGCGGACTCTATCTCCCCAGTCAAACAATGTGATTTGTCAGTCAGGTGCTCGAGAACTCGCATATTATGATCTGAGAGCTGTCCTTTTCAGGAAATAGGGCGTCATTTGACGCTTCTATTCGGCCTGACGGGAGGATGTGGGTTACCAGTTTATGGTCTCTCGCAGAGATAATCCGCTCTACATCCTATCTCTCCGATCTAACAGCAGATTATGAACATCAATTCTCAATCAATAAGTGTTAGACGTCAAAATGGTCGGGACTGAGGTAATAATTTTCAACGATTTATATTATGAGAGGCCAAAACTGGACCCCCCACTACCCACTCTCATTTACCAACCATAACACTCCCGAATAGGAACAGGAGTCCCCCCCCCACCCACAACCATCACCAACGATGTCAGCCTGGCACCACTGAGTTGTGACGTCGTAACGTTGGACTTATAATGTTGTTTTTGGTAGATAGTCCGTATAAGATCACATCTGCATTCAAGATGAAACACACACATACCTACGCAATACGCAGTTCCAAGTGCCCTGGCGCCCTGATAGATTTGGTCCATAGTGGCATGGAATAGTTTGGCATACAGAATAGTTCATCAAAATCCAGAGATAAATTGATTATGCTCTCTGAATTTCAAAGCATGGGTTCTATTATTAAGGCTTTTAACCTATTAACGCCCGAAACTCTTTTTTTCTATATATTTTGAAAATAGATCTGATATTCCGATTCCAAACAGTCTTTAGATCACGGGAAAATAATTTCAAAAATCTCCTAGTCGAATTTCATGGTTTTAAGTTGCCATATCGCAACGCTGGGAGCCACAAGAAGTGATCTTTATTTTTCAAAAAGTTTAGTACATTGTATCGTGATCTTACGGGATCTACAGGGAACTCTTTTAGAATATTGGATGAGGAATAAAGTAAAAGTAAAGTATACAATAATAGTGGATGAGGAATGCATCCTACATTGAGTGTAACTCATCCACTCATTGTAACATTCATAATTTGTCAAAAAATACCACTAAATGATTAGATAAAGCATCAAACCCCTGGTGATGAAAACATGGGTATTTGTTAGTTCTTACAACCTCCAGTCAGGCCAAGAATCAATCAATTTGAAGGTGACGCATCTTGCTTTGTGAGCATCCAATGAGCTATGTGCAACACCCACTTGGCAGACTACTGTTTGTTACCGCGTATTTGGCAAGAAAATCGGTAGTTCTGATGACATCCAATCAGGTCATTTACCCATTGAATTTGTAGATGAATATGTGCCTCACCCTCTTGGCTGGAGATGGAAAATTAATTGAATTATACATCAATATGATCAGACAGATCTGGAGAAAAGGATCCCCTGGATAAAGGACTTCTCAATGACTCAAGGAGGTGCCCAGCAGCCTCCAAACAGAAAAGCTCTCTATATTGCCATATGGCAACATTGGGCGTTAATAGGTTAAAAAGAAAATAAATATTGAAAAATCGGGCATTTTCTTAATATATATTAATTTCTTCACCCTCCCCCTCCCCATGCAAATTCCGATAGGTACCTTGATGAAGTAGTGTACAACTGGGGAGCTGTCTGAGTCAAACAGAAAAAGAAGCAAATAGGTTGAGAAACGAGGACTAGGCAGTTCAAAAGCCAGCAAAATTCGACTTATTTCCTTTAAATAACTCTCCGCTCCTCCCCCTTTTAGACTTAAATTTCGAAATTCCAGCAACGTAGTGCACAACTAAATAGATTTCTGGGCAAAATAAAATAATAAACTTGCTAGCAACCAAAAAGTAACTTCATTGTTTCGTCGCAGTTCTCCTTTACACCTTGGCATGAGGTTATTAATGGTTAACACTTCAGAAGAATCTTAATGAATATAGATAATATCCGTTCATTATTACATTAATTTTGTCCTCAGCTTCAAGAGGAGCCACTCGTAATGAAAACCAACATGACAGCAAGTACCTGGTACCTGCTGAAGTAACTGCCATTCTTTGAAGGTAGAACCGAGCTAAATCGAGCCTACAATTCGAACCATCAGCGAGAAAAATATTATGGGAATATTATGGCGCATCAAGTTTTAGAATTTGCGCTCAATCGTTATGAAAGGAAAAACTGGCTTCGGATTTATGGGTAATATAAGATCGAAATGGTGGGATGTTTGCAAAATCGTGTCTACACAACTCAGCTTCCTGAATTTTTCAACTGTGATTCAGGACTTCCATCAAATCAAAAATTAGTCAGTTACTATCTTGATAGTTAGCTCCAAATAGTATCGTCAATTTTCGTAGAATGTCTCAATGACACAATAATGTTAAATAATAATTATTGGCTCGTTACAGGATGAGTGATGAACCTGGGGTCAAATATTTCAAAAATATTCTAACGGAATAACGACGTGAATTAAAGGAAAGAACCGCTGATAACCAAAAAAATACGACTAACGGAAGAAAAATGAGGTAAATTGAATCACGTAATATTGGAACCAAAATTATAATTTCTGAATGAATGAGACGTGAAGGATTCTCAACTCCGGCTCTCTCAAAGTAAAGTAGGGTTGAAGATGAAAGGAAATTAGGAGACGATGAACATCAGATTAGTACAATATGGACCAGTAATTCTTTTGACAGATTATTTAATCTGACTTTTCCGTTATTTGTAAGATTCTTTTCAAGATCAGGAAGAGTTTTAAAGGTCTCTCAATAAATAAAATGTTTTTAATCGTATCCTAAAACCAAATACTAGATAAGTTCGTGAGATTTCCCAAGGCACACCACAACCGAAAAATTTTAGTTTATTATTTTCAATAATGAACCTTTAGAATTTACCAAAAAGAATTTACCCCCCTTTAATATTTGTTGGTTTAAGTAATCAGAGAATGTACTTATAATCCGAAAATATCAATTTGAAATAGCATTGAATTGTTAGAATCAAATGAGACCACCCAGAGCTCTGTAGGACCAATTGTTCGCTCCTTTTGAGACCTCAAGGGTTGGACTTACAATAAATCAGAAACACGAGTGTGAATCGCAAAAGAGGCCTAAATTTCGTTCGAATTTTAGCAGACCAAAATGCGATCGTTTCCGTTTCTTTGAGTTCTACTCAGTTTTACGTCCTTAGCAAACAGTATTCAAATTTCCCAATGAAGGCCCACAACTCCCTATTTCTCCGAATTAATGTGAAGCGTTTATTTCTTCAAATAAACATGATTGTGAAGTGAAAATATGGTTGGTAGGTGGTGACATGGTACCTATGAGTTCATTGCAGGCTAGTGATCTGTACAGAAAAATAATAAACCTTAGTGTAATAATTTGCAGCATTTTTAGATTTTAAAAAATGAAAGGACCTACAGGACATCAAAAACGGCAATTCGAGTTCATGGAACAGGTAGGAGGAAAGAAGCCACCATCCTGGTAGGTTTGAGGGGAACCAAGTGCCAGGAAGCTGAAAAACCAACTGAATAAACGGGTTTTCCCACATTTCGCCGGCAATTATTGTTCGATTTTGATGATTCCAGAGGCAATCTTTTAGTTTTTCAATTCCCAAGGCCGTTGCATTAATGAATTCGAAAGTCCTTGAAAATTTCAAATTTAGGTACAACTTTTAAAGATTTAACACCGGTTCTTGACAGAAATACTAGTAGAACTATAGTCGGTTCAGTAAATTACCGGCGCACAATCTTGAAAAGTTGTACCTAAATTTGAAATTTTCAAGGATTTTCGAAATTCACTAGTGCATAAGCCTAAAGAATTGAAAAACTAAAATATTGCCGCTGGACTCATCAAAATCTAACAATAATTGCCGGAGAAAAATGGGGAAAAACCTAAGTGAATAAACGGTTTGATTTTGATGATTCCGGCGGCGAAATTTTAGTTTTTCAATTCCCTGGGCAGATGCACTAATGAATTTCGAAAGTCTCAAAGATTGAAAATTTCAAATTTAGGTACAACTTCTAAAGTTTGAGCGCCGGTAATAATGAAGGGAAATACTAACCTTGAACGAGGAACGAACGGCGACCCCCTCAAGCGTACACACCCTGTATATTGACTGAAATTATAATATCATCGAGTAATGTGACAACTATTGGCCGGCAAACGAGAAATTTGGTTCAAGAAGATTGAAGTTATTTAATTTCATGACCTCATTTTGGATTATTATTTTCAATAATGAACCTTTGGAATCGACCAAGAAAAAAAAAAATTTTAACACCCCCTCAAAATTCGATGGTACGTAGAATCCAAAAATCGAATAAAACGCTGCACATTATTACACAATGGTTTATTATTTTTCTATATAGATCACTCGTCTACAAAATCACCAACCATCCAATATGAAGGAAAAAATAAATAAATAAAAAAAATCAGAAAAAAATCAAAATCACCAACCATTGATCGCATTTCGGTCAGCTCTAATTTGAACGGAGATTAGGCCTCTTTTGCGATTCACATTCGTGTTTTGATTTATATATATATATATATTTCAATACAATCCCTTAAATTTTCGTAGGGAGCGAACGGTTTGTCCTACAGAGCACCGCATGGTCTCAAAAAATTCTAAAAATTCTATAGAATCCTAAATTGAAGGAAAAACAATACCTTTATATCAAAATATTTTGAGTTAGGGCGTTTTCAAAATTTCAAAATTGATTTTGGAACCCTTAGAAGTGACTTACATCAACCAAAAGCTTCGGGGCACAACTAGACCCCAAATGGAGCCAACATACCAAATTTCATCAAAATCAGTCAATGCTAAGTGGCAAAAGTGCCGCGTACGGCGGGCCAAATTTGTATTCGATTTTTGGATTCTAGGTACGTACCTTGAAACGTAAACCATCAAATTTTGAGGGGGTGTTAAAATTTTTTTTCTTGGTCGATTCCAAAGGTTCATTATTGAAAATAATAAACCAAAATGTGGCCGTCCGTCAGCCGTACGCGGCACTTTTGCCACTTAGCATTGACCGATTTTGATGAAATTTGGTATGTAGGCTCCATTTGGGGTCTAGTTGTGCCCCGAAGATTTTGGTTGAGGTAGGTCACTTCTAAGGGTTCCAAAATCAAGTTTGAAATTTTGAAAACGCCCTAACTCAAAAAATTTTGATATAAAGGTCTTGTTTTTCCTTCAATTTAAGATTCTATAGAATTTTTAGAATTTTTTGAGACCACCCGGAGCTCTGTAGGACAAACCGTTCGCTCACTACGAGAATTTGAAGTTTGGACGTACGATAAATCAGAAACACGAGTGTGAATCGCAAAAGAGGCCTAATCTCCGTTCAAATTAAAGCTGACCAAAATACGATCGATGTTTTTCTTCATGTTCGATGGTTGGTGGCTTTGCAGACGAGTGATCTACATAGAAAAATAAAAAATAATAAACCATTGTGTAATAATTTGCAGCGTTTTTGTAGGACATAATATGACCTCTCGTTTGCACCTGTTGGTATGGAAGGAGAAAGGATCTGACCTCCCCGGTTGGTATCGGGTAGTTGTGGGTGATTCTCAGAAAAAGCTCAATAATAGTGTTATGGTAGGGTTTCTCCAAATGTGCGTCCTAGTTTTTTTTTCTAATTTTTTCATTGGGTTTATTCCCGCCTCTGCCTACTAGAACCTCTTGAAAAATTTACTTTTATCCGAAATTAATACCTTTTCTTTTGTCTTGAAAGGCTCAATTCTCATTACCACCACCTGTAATGATTTAATTTTTGCCTACAAAAGTCTTCTCCTAGGCCTTGGAAAATATTGATTGCGTGAAAAAACGAATGAAACTGAAAGTCTACATGTAGATCTCATCAAAAACAGAGTGGTGTGATTTTTAAATCTATTTGGTGATGCCAATAACTTATTTCAAAAAGTGTAATGGTGAAAAGTCTCATTACCACACAAGAATCAAGATTTTCCCTCCCACAGCGACCAATGGGACATTTTGGCGAACTTTCGACGAGAATCGTAGTGGCTTTACTGCAGAGCGCTAGGGAACTCGCCTCCGCCATTTCCCTCGTAAGTTGGTAAGCAGGGGTGGTTGTTAAAGGTCACGTGTCAGGTGCGTACATTTATTGTTATCATTACCACAGTTCAATGATTCTCTTTCAATGTTGGTGACTAATTTTTTTAGATCGCATTTTTCTGTAGCCCACTAATTGCCTTCTCAAACGGCGTAGAATGAGGAATATAGTATGTACAGAACGAAAATGGCAAGCTCTCAAATTTTGAATTCTCATTACCACACATCAAACCATCTCATTACCACTAACTTAATAAAGTTCAGTGGTAATGATAATAGGCGAGTGGTAACGAGAAAATGTTGTTAGTTGAGTATTTTAAAGATGAAGATGAAGTATACATTATATTATTTTCTACGTCAGGTATCAATTGACAGTTTTTAAAAATAAAACGATTTTAGGTTTTCGAATTCTGATATTATTATCTCCATATTGCCCTAAGCCCTTAGAATAAAAAAAATTCTTATCGTTCCCTTAGGTAGCCCTCAGAGATGACTCGCCCTACACTTTACCCAGCGGAACAATTGTGTGAACAAAAAAGGGAGGCTGATCGAAGGCGCAGTATGGTCAAGAGTGTCTTAAAAAATATTTGCTTTCTTACTATCCAGTTAATGAAACAAATCTGTGATGTAATTAAGTTAATTATGTGACGAATATTAACAAAATTGTCAAGTTAAATAATATAAAGAGTTGAAGCTTGATATATATTATGTTGTAGAATAAGAGTTTTTTGAATGTCATTTGACTGAGTGTTTTAGTTTTTTTACAGTTCTTTACCTACTTGGAATACATTGATACTATTCTGATTGTCATTGATTTTAGTTTATTTATTCCCTCCCTATCAATCTATAGAAAAGAGAAAAATGGAGATTTTTCAATATAATCATATTATCCAACCAACTGGACAAGCTCATTGCTTGAAAGGTAGGAACAGAATTGTGAAACTAATACCATATTCTTAACACCAACTGCGCTCCTCATTACCATCACTTAAAAAAAATTAGTTCTCATTACCGCCGCATTAAAAATTTTCAAAATTGAAATTTGAGACTAAAACTGTGAATTTAGATCTAAGTATTTTGCGTTACACATTCTTCTCTAAGTTCCCAGGAAACTTGATGAATTTTTTTCACACAGAATTGTGAAACTAATACGTTATTCTCAATACCAACGACTTAAAAAAAATCAAGTTCTCATTACCGCCGCACTATAAATTTTCAAAATTGAAATTTGAGACTAAAAACTGTGAATTGAGCTCTGTCTTTCATTACAAATTCTTCTTAACGTTCCCAGGAAACTTCATGAATTTTTTTGAATTTTTTGGAGACGGTTCACTTTCTCAAAGTTTGAGCCTTGAAAATTGAGCTTTTTCTGAGAATCACCCTTGTAGAAGAACTGAAAACCACTAATAATAAGTTGAAGCGGTAGGTAGGTACCTTCAATACAGGATAACCTTTAGATTTATTCTCATGTATATAATTTGCACTCCAATCGTCTGAAGTAATTCGTTTTTGGACGTTTCGAAGGCAATAGCTACTTCATAGTGTAAACATCAAGGTTTCGATTACGTAAGAACACAAATTTCCCCCGAGGTATCTCTAATGGCTAAGTTTTTATAACAGTTGGACACCGGGATGTCTTCAGTAGGTAAGAAAAACTCACCACTATCCAATGTCATGGCGGACATTTTGATGTGCAAGTGGTTGTTGTTGTCGAAGTCCGGATCGTCGTTGTCGAACAATATCCCTTCCTCGAAGTCGGTGAACGACATCTCGCCAACTGGAAGGTAAAACACAAGATCTTGTAGAACAAATCGAAAACAACGTTCTAGCGATGAAAAAGAGGGCTAAAATATAGGAATGAAACGTACGGGAGTTAGTTTTATGATACAAGAACAAGGTGGGCGAGCTCAAGGTAGGTAGACTACGACTCCACGATATGAAACAGTTAGGAAGTGGTCGTTGGAAGAAGGTAACCAGGTACCGAGTCAAAAAACGCGCCAACTGATCACAGAGGAAAGATTTTCCTAAATTTTGATTCCGATAAAGCAATGAGTGATGAATGGAGGCACTGAGAACTCGAAGAAGTTCCTAATCTTGTGGTAGGAAGGTGCCTAGTCCTAGTGTTTTTCGATTCCATGTCTCGTCTCGATGGTGAAGACTGGAGATGGATCTAGTTGGTAAGTTGCCATGGTGATATTACGTTCTACGTTGCTACCATAATAGAGGAACTCACTATTCACTAATAAAAATGGAACACGTTAACTTTTTCTTCTCAAAAACAGGTAGAGAAGCATTGTATCCCAGCAACAGGTCAGAAACGAGTACCACCAAATTGGGTGGGCAGTATCGCTTCCTCTCATAGAATTAGGTGTGAAAATGCTTGATTGTACAGGTACAATTGATTATACTGATTATTAAGGTATTATTTACCACAAAGTAAGTTTTACAACCGGCGCGACACAACATGCTTAATCTCCTTTACAAGTAAGCAGTTTTCATGCTGCAGAACGAAAAAACCGCTCTCAGCTGGTTTTATCAACTTGTTTAAACCGTAATAAGCTGAACCTACGGCCAACCTGAGTTCGTATCAGGCTCCGTCTCGCTGCACGTGCCGTTCAAATGACCTAAGTGG
Organism: Apolygus lucorum; assembly: GCA_009739505.2. Classification (NCBI taxonomy): domain Eukaryota; kingdom Metazoa; phylum Arthropoda; class Insecta; order Hemiptera; family Miridae; genus Apolygus; species Apolygus lucorum. The sequence continues at coordinate 67,970,367 of CM019181.2, forward strand.
GACCTCAGTCGGGTATTTTTATCGCTGTCTTTATTCGCTGCTGATAAGTTTAATCAATTTCACAGATTTCCCCAAATTCCACAACAGGATGTAAGTGGAATTGTAAAGTAACCTATTCTTCTTAGGGTAGTTCACCCATCAATCAAAAACAATTCTGTAGTAACAACTGGACGCTGCACGGATCTATATGAAGAAAAAGTTCCAATTAATCGTATGAAACTGTATAGTAAATTTACTATACGCTTTATACTATGAATGGTATTAAATATTATAGGGAATAAGCCTGAATAAAGTTATAAATTTGAGTAATAAATTTACAAACTTCTTGACCATTTCAAAATCATATGCTCGACATGTACCTACCTAGGTAATGAGTAATTTCACCTGTTGATCCTCCCAGAAGGCCCTTTCACGTCACTGAGATAATGGGATTTACATTCACATTTTTATGTCGTCTACCTGGATTATCATTAGTTGATCCTCCCAGAAGGCCCTTTCACGTCACTGAGATAATGGGATTTACATTCACATTTTTATGTCGTCTACCAGGATTATCATTAGTTGATCCTCCCAGAAGGCCCTTTCACATCACTGAGATAATGGGATTTACATTCACATTTTTATGTCGTCTACCTGGATTATCATTATTTGATCCTCCCAGAAGGCCCTTTCACATCCCTGAGATAATGGGATTTACATTCACATTTTTATGTCGTCTACCTGGATTATCATTAGTTGATCCTCCCAGAAGGCCCTTTCACATCACTGAGATAATGGGATTTACACTCACATTTTTATGTTGTCTACCTGGATTATCATTAGTTGATCCTCCCAGAAGGCCCTTTCACGTCACTGAGATAATGGGATTTACATTCACATTTTTATGTCGTCTACCTGGATTATCATTAGTTGATCCTCCCAGAAGGCCCTTTCACATCACTGAGATAATGGGATTTACATTCACATTTTTATGTCGTCTACCTGGATTATCATTAGTTGATCCTCCCAGAAGGCCCTTTCACATCACTGAGATAATGGGATTTACATTCACATTTTTATGTCGTCTACCTGGATTATCATTAGTTGATCCTCCCAGAAGGCCCTTTCACATCCCTGAGATAATGGGATTTACATTCACATTTTTATGTCGTCTACCTGGATTATCATTAGTTGATCCTCCCAGAAGGCCCTTTCACGTCACTGAGATAATGGGATTTACATTCACATTTTTATGTTGTCTACCTGGATTATCATTAGTTGATCCTCCCAGAAGGCCCTTTCACATCCCTGAGATAATGGGATTTACATTCACATTTTTATGTCGTCTACCAGGATTATCATTATTTGATCCTCCCAGAAGGCCCTTTCACGTCACTGAGATAATGGGATTTACATTCACATTTTTATGTCGTCTACCAGGATTATCATTATTTGATCCTCCCAGAAGGCCCTTTCACATCACTGAGATAATGGGATTTACATTCACATTTTTATGTTGTCTACCTGGATTATCATTAGTCGATCCTCCCAGGAGGCCCTTTCACAACACTGAGATAATGGGATTTACATTCACATTTTTATGTTGTCTACCTGGATTATCATTAGTTGATCCTCCCAGAAGGCCCTTTCACATCCCTGAGATAATGGGATTTACATTCACATTTTTATGTTGTCTACCTGGATTATCATTAGTTGATCCTCCCAGAAGGCCCTTTCACATCACTGAGATAATGGGATTTACATTCACATTTTTATGTTGTCTACCTGGATTATCATTAGTTGATCCTCCCAGAAGGCCCTTTCACATCCCTGAGATAATGGGATTTACATTCACATTTTTATGTCGTCTACCAGGATTATCATTATTTGATCCTCCCAGAAGGCCCTTTCACGTCACTGAGATAATGGGATTTACATTCACATTTTTATGTTGTCTACCTGGATTATCATTAGTTGATCCTCCCAGAAGGCCCTTTCACGTCACTGAGATAATGGGATTTACACTCACATTTTTATGTTGTCTACCTGGATTATCATTAGTTGATCCTCCCAGAAGGCCCTTTCACATCACTGAGATAATGGGATTTACATTCACATTTTTATGTCGTCTACCAGGATTATCATTATTTGATCCTCCCAGAAGGCCCTTTCACGTCACTGAGATAATGGGATTTACATTCACATTTTTATGTCGTCTACCTGGATTATCATTATTTGATCCTCCCAGAAGGCCCTTTCACATCACTGAGATAATGGGATTTACACTCACATTTTTATGTTGTCTACCTGGATTATCATTAGTTGATCCTCCCAGAAGGCCCTTTCACATCACTGAGATAATGGGATTTACATTCACATTTTTATGTTGTCTACCTGGATTATCATTAGTTGATCCTCCCAGAAGGCCCTTTCACATCCCTGAGATAATGGGATTTACATTCACATTTTTATGTTGTCTACCTGGATTATCATTAGTTGATCCTCCCAGAAGGCCCTTTCACATCACTGAGATAATGGGATTTACATTCACATTTTTATGTTGTCTACCTGGATTATCATTAGTTGATCCTCCCAGAAGGCCCTTTCACATCCCTGAGATAATGGGATTTACATTCACATTTTTATGTCGTCTACCAGGATTATCATTATTTGATCCTCCCAGAAGGCCCTTTCACGTCACTGAGATAATGGGATTTACACTCACATTTTTATGTTGTCTACCTGGATTATCATTAGTTGATCCTCCCAGAAGGCCCTTTCACATCACTGAGATAATGGGATTTACACTCACATTTTTATGTTGTCTACCTGGATTATCATTAGTTGATCCTCCCAGGAGGCCCTTACACTTCTCCGAGATAAGAGTTTCACATTGATCCTTTTACTGTTATTTATTGCATCTTTCTAATTGGGTATGCTCTTCACTTACTCGAATGCAGTGAATATATTAATATGCAGCAGTTTCTGTGATGAATTTTTAGTTCTTTTTGGTTACTGATGATGACTGTCAAAATCGATGTAATATTGTAAATCATTTTTCGTGGTAGAACGTTCCACAAACTTCACCTTTTATTGACATGGGTTTCCACAACTTTGTCTTGAGTGATCTACTTCATACTAGTTATGAATACCTCTATATTCCAATTCACAATGAGGAATTTCACCGAATTCTGTTTGCATTTTTCCTGAATAGTTAATGGTGTGGGATAAATGAAAATCGAGCTGATTTCGGAAAATAAGTCTCCTGTTATTTTTGGGAGACAATCAAAATTTTTAATTTCAAAACTAACCGGGAAAACGGACGTGGAGCGGGAACGCTCGCTGTTCGGATCGCCGTCTCCTCCCAGTGTTGCCTGATGGTACGACGGAATCGTGTTTTCTAAGAGAAAAGTTATCAAACAAAAACAGGGGAAACCTAATTTTCCCCATCTTGCTTTTTATATTTTTTTCCTCAGTTTTTCGATTTCGAACTTTACTGTTTCGTGAAATTTTGCATCTGGGGACTATGGATTTCTCGATCTCAGCGCTTCAAGCGGCCGTAAATGAACTATTCCAGGATGAAGTTATTTTCCCGGGTTTTTTAAACGTTCGTATTTTCTACACTGTTTTGTTTATTCGTAAATTAGGAAGTTCGGGCTGAAAGTTTGCCGTAGGAGGTTTTTCGAGGTGCTGAATCCGATTTTGGGGTCAAAAATAGGAAATTCCGACATGGTGAAATTCCTCATTTGCATCTAACTTGCGCAGACTCCAATAAATAAGTGTCACAGGCTTGCAAATTCACTTCTAACGTCAAGAACAGCCGTATTTATGCTGTTAATGAAACAGAAAAACAAAATTTTCCCGATCTATCCATCTCAATAATTACAAAAAGCATGATTTCTCTATTTATAGAAAATATGTAGTGACATCACTATTCTTAGTACTTCAAATCATCCTTCAGTTCATAAACATGCTGCTTTCCACAGAGCCCTGTCGATAGTAATGAATGACGAAAATTCATCAACAGAAAAAATACATTATTAAAAGTATAACCGCAAGTATGGATAAGCAAAAAATCTCATTAATTCTACATGGAAAAGGACAAAAACCTTCCCCCTTGGATACCTTATTATGTATATTTTTAAGGTACATTTTTAACAACGACAATGCCGTGTTCTTTGCAGACGAGCGATCTATACTATAGGAAAATAATAAACCTTTGTGTAATTATTATTATTACTGTAAATATTATATTTACAGCGTTTTCCTCTTCCAACTCAACTTCTCCAACCAAATTAAACACCCCTTAATCTTTTTCGTAAAAACCTTATTCCATATAGAATTAATGAGATATTTTGCTTATCCATACTCGCGGCCATACTTTTAATAATAGATTTGTCTGTTGATGAAATTTCATCATTCATTCATTACTTCATTAATTTCACCGAATTCTGTTTGCATTTTTCCTGAATAGTTAATGGTGTGGGGTAGATGAAAATCGGGTTGATTTCGGAAAACAAGACTCCTTTTATTTTTGGGAGACAATCAAAATTTATGATTTCAAAAAATAACCGGGAAAGCGGACCTCTTCAACGTGAAGCGGGAACGCTCGCTGATTGGGCTGTTCGGATCGCCGTCTCCTCCCAGTGTTGCCTGATGGTACGACAAAATTGTGTTATCTAAGAGGAAAGTTATCAAACAAAAACATGGAAAACTTAACTTTCCCCATCTTGCTTTTTCTATTTTTTTCTTCAGTTTTTCGATTTCGAACTTTACTGGTTTTGTGAAATGTTGCCTCTGGGGACTATAGATTTCTCGATCTCAGCGCTTCAAGCTGCCGTAAATGAACTATTCCAGGATGACGTCATCCTCCTGGTTTTAACACAGAATGTGTTTTTGCGATGACCTACCGAAGAAAAATCGTCACGAAAAAGCGACAGAAAAAATCGTTACGCGAATTTTATAATGATATTCACGTGCAACCAAGCCATGGAATGCTGGGTCAATGTGGTCACGTGCCACCAAGTCAATGGAGAATGCTGAAGGCGCCTGAGTGGTCACTGATCAGCTGAGTGAGCTCCAAGGCCATTTTCTCTCCTGTTGAACGCAGGAACCTGAAATTTGAGAGGGCGGGTCAATGGAGAATGCTGAAGGCGCCTGAGGGGTCACTGATCAGCTGAGTGAGCTCCAAAGCCATTTTCTCTCCTGTTGAACGCAGAAACCTGAAATTTTAGAGGGCGGGTAAATGGAGAATGCTGAAGGCGCCTGAGTGGTCACTGATCAGTTGAGTGAGCTCCAAGGCCATTTCCTCTCCTGTTGAACGCAGGAACCTGAAATTTGAGAGGGCGGGTCAATGGAGAATGCTGAAGGCGCCTGAGTGGTCACTGATCAGCTGAGTGAGCTCCAAGGCCATTTTCTCTCCTGTTGAACGCAGGAAGCTGAAATTTTAGAGGGCGGGTCAATGGAGAATGCTGAAGGCGCCTGAGTGGTCACTGATCAGTTGAGTGAGCTCCAAGGCCATTTCCTCTCCTGTTGAACGCAGGAACCTGAAATTTTAGAGGGCGGGTCAATGGAGAATGCTGAAGGCGCCTGAGTGGTCACTGATCAGTTGAGTGAGCTCCAAGGCCATTTCCTCTCCTGTTGAACGCAGGAACCTGAAATTTGAGAGGCAGGGTCAAAGGAGAATGCTGAAGGCGCCTGAGTGGTCACTGATCAGCTGAGTGAGCTCCAAGGCCATTTTCTCTCCTGTTGAACGCAGGAAGCTGAAATTTTAGAGGGCGGGTCAATGGAGAATGCTGAAGGCGCCTGAGTGGTCACTGATCAGCTGAGTGTGCTCCAAGGCCAACGAATCGTTAATCAAACGTTGAAAGTCGTTCAGAAAACAATTAATTTACGTGTTCATTATTTAAATGTTTCAAGGTTTTCTGATATCGTGGAAGGTTGGACTTATCAACCAATGAGTTACAAACGCTACATAACGTTTTTGGCCTACATTTAATATCTACTCCCCCACTTACATTTTCTTTATTTTCTTTTGAAGGAATGGTGGTTTGTTTTGTATGAGCTTTACTCCCAAGGTGCGTGGGATATCCTGCTTTGTGGATGCGCACATTTATAGGGTTTTAGACCAAATTAAATGTCTAACAATTATTTATTTTATTATTGCCAATGACTCCACATTTATTATTGTTGTTTTTTATTTAACGGATGTCTAGCATCGCAAAAACACATTCTGTGTTCCTATGATTTCATACAGAGTATGGAAAAAGAAATAAACCGGGGGGTGCAGGGGGGCGGAGCCCCCCGCCGAGGCGCAAAGCGCCGAGTTTTTTTTAAACGTTCATATTAAATATGAAAATTTAAGGATTAAATGTAGAAATTTTATTTATTTTATTTATTAATTTTATTTATTTATTTTTGTAGAATTTTCTACACTGTTTTGTTTATTCGTAAATTAGGAAGTACGGGCTGAAAGTTTGCCGTAGTCGGTTTTTCGAGGTGCTGAATCTGATTTTGGGGCAAAAATAGGAAATTCCGACATGGTGAAATTCCTCATTGCTGTTGCTATGGACAATTTCTGATACATTTTGCTTCCGAGTCTACCAAGGTAGCGGAAGCTTTGTTTTCACTTTTCAAGGATGAAAAAAAAAATTTCTCCAAAATCAAAATTTTCACTCGCGTTTTGCGTTTTAGAGCTTTCTGAACAATTTTGGTTCCGTGTCTGTGTGTCTGTCTGTCATGAATTCCTTGTAACGCGCATAACTATACGAAGTTATTGTCCGATTTCTATGAAATTTTCAGGGATTGTGCGAGTTGGTGTGTAGACGGTCCCCTATGAAAATCATCATCCCCGCACTGATAGAAGCGACTGCGCATGCGCAAACGTGAATTCCTTGTAACGGCCATAACTTCTACATTTTCCATCCGATTTCAATGAAATTTTCAGGGATTATGCGAATTAGGTTGTAGATGGTCCCCTATGAAAATCATCACCTTCGGACTGATAGTAGCCACTGCGCATGCGCAAACGTGAATTTTCTTGTAACGGCCATAACTTCCACATTTTCCACCCGATTTCGATGAAATGTTTTTGGGATTCTGCGGATAATTTTTATTGGGTTCTGTCAAAGAGGAAATAATGTTCAAATAAAAGTGGGCCTGTTCAAGTGGGTTTGGATGTGGTTCATGTGATGAAACTAGTAGAAAAATAGGGGAAAGAACAAAAGAGCATGAATATGATTTCATGAATATGATTTCACTGAATATGATTTCAAGGATAACAAAGGTTATTCTGCATTTGTAAGTGATCTGAATGCATCCAAACATGAATTCAGTTTTAATCTGACAATTACACAATTAATAGGTATGTAGATTTATTCATAGAAAAGAAAAAGAAGAAATTAAAATTAAATTCAGAAATATGTATTGGTTGAACCACTGGACTTAGTTAGTGCTGTTAAAGTGCAATTATAGCTCAGTGTTGAAGATACTGTTATGAGAAGGGTTTTACTGTAAACGGGCTCTCGAGGAGTGTAAAAATGATGATTAATATTGTTAGATGGATTGTTTTTAATATTCAGTTGCAATAATAAATCACGTAAAAAAATCTAATTCAGAATAGATCAAACTATGGTTTGATTACGGTGAATGAGGGCTCCCAAAAACAATTTTATAAAACTGTGGACTTTCCTCATTTTTGCACAAAGGGAGGCATGCTGGATGTGCTTGAATCATTCGGAAATATTCAAAGTGATAGGTCCGGCAAGAGTGGGGTTATTCCTCAACATATTTCGCCACTAATGAGTGGTGAGGCCTGCAATGGCCTCAGTTTTCCCCTTTCACTTTGTCAGCCTTGATTGGCATTAGTTGATCCTCCCAGAAGGTGAAAGGGCCTTCTGAGATGAAAGGATTTACATTCACATTTTTATGTTGTCTACCTGGATTATCATTAGTTGATCCTCCCAGAAGGCCCTTTCACATCACTGAGATAATGGGATTTACATTCACATTTTTATGTCGTCTACCTGGATTATCATTAGTTGATCCTCCCAGAAGGCCCTTTCACATCACTGAGATAATGGGATTTACATTCACATTTTTATGTCGTCTACCTGGATTATCATTAGTTGATCCTCCCAGAAGGCCCTTTCACGTCACTGAGATAATGGGATTTACATTCACATTTTTATGTCGTCTACCTGGATTATCATTAGTTGATCCTCCCAGAAGGCCCTTTCACATCACTGAGATAATGGGATTTACATTCACATTTTTATGTTGTCTACCTGGATTATCATTAGTTGATCCTCCCAGAAGGCCCTTTCACTTCTCTAAGATAAAGAGTTCTACATTGATCCTTTTACTGCTAATTATAGCATCTCTCTAATTAGGTATGCTCTTCACTCACTCGACCAATGGGGGATTTGAGCTCCCCTTTCACTTGTGAATATATTAATATGCAGCAGTTTCTGTGATGAATTTTCAGTTCTTTTTGGTTACTGATGATGACTGTCAAAATCTATGTAATATTGTAAATCATTTTTCGTGGTAGAACGTTCCACAAACTTCACATTTTATTGACATGGGTTTCCACAACTTTGTCTTGAGTGATCTACTCCATACTAGTTATGAATACCTCTATATTCCAATTCACAATGAGGAATTTCACCGAATTCTGTTTGCATTTTTCCTGAATAGTTAATGGTGTGGGATAAATGAAAATCGAGCTGATTTCGGAAAATAAGTCTCCTGTTATTTTTGGGAGACAATCAAAATTTTTAATTTCAAAACTAACCGGGAAAACGGATGTGGAGCGGGAACGCTCGCTGATTGGGCTGTTCGGATCGCCGTCTCATCCCAGTGTTGCCTGATGGTACGACGGAATCGTGTTTTCTAAGAGAAAAGTTATCAAACAAAAACAGGGGAAACCTAATTTTCCCCATCTTGCTTTTTATATTTTTTTCCTCAGTTTTTCGATTTCGAACTTTACTGTTTCGTGAAATTTTGCATCTGGGGACTATGGATTTCTCGATCTCAGCGCTTCAAGCGGCCATAAATGAACTATTCCAGCATGACGTCATTTTCCCGGTTTTTTTAAACATTCGTATTTTCTACACTGTTTTGTTTATTCGTAAATTAGGAAGTTCGGGCTGAAAGTTTGCCTTAGGAGGTTTTTCGAGGTGCTGAATCCGATTTTGGGGTCAAAAATAGGAAATTCCGACATGGTGAAATTCCTCATTCCAACCACATAATATGTGGTTTAATAAATACTATTAGATGAAATTTGAATTTTGAATTTCGTATTTTTGACCCCAAAATCGGATTCCGCACCTCGAAAGACCCCCTACGACAAACCTTCAGCCCGTACTTCCTAATTTACGATTAAGCAAAACAGTGCAGAAAATATGAACGTTTAAAAAAACCGGGAGGATGACGTTAACCTGGAATAGTTCATGTACGGCCGCTTGAAGCGCTGCGATCGTGAAATCTATAGTCCTCAGATGCAACATTTCACAAACCAGTAAAGATCGAAATCGAAAAACTGAAGAAAAAAAAATAGAAAAAGCAAGGTGGGGAAAATTAGGTTTTCCCTGTTTTTGTTTGATAACTTTCCTCTTAGATAACACAATTTTGTCGTACCATCGGACAACAATGGGAGGAGACGGCGATCCGAACAGCCCAATCAGCAAGGTTTCCGATTCACGTTGAAGAGGTCCGTTTTCCTGGTTATTTTTTCAAGTAATAAATTTTGATTGTCTCCCAAAAATAACAGGAGACTTATTTTCCGAAATCAGCCCGATTTTCATCCATCCCACACCATTAACTATTCAGGAAAAATGCAAACAGAATTCGGTGAAATTCCTCATTTGAAAATCGAATAAAATTTTTGCCGTCTCCGCCGTACGCTGCGGAGTATTTTTACGACGGTAAAAATCGATCAATGGGGTAGTTGCATGGGTCGGAATTTCGTGTTTTTGACTTCAGATTCGAATTTAGCGCACTTAAAAACGAATATGGACCAGTTTACAGTTCGAAATTCCATTTAGTTTAGCCGTATTTCAATAAAGAAGTACCATCCTTTTTAGTGTTGGCGGGCCACTCCTCTTACGTCATCCCTAAACGAGAATCTCACAATAGAGTGCGTTGAGATCACTGCAATCGAGAACAATTCGAGTCAGAAACATTGAAATGTACTTGCAAAATGATGGTGATGATTAAAAAACTTTGAAATATATTTTTCAGGTTTTTTATGTTTGAATTAATCGTTTAAATTGAAAATTTTGAAGCATAATTTTGGCTGTTTTGCCGATGCCCGGGGGGCACATCGGCGCGGGGTACTTCGATTAACCCCGTTGCTGTCGTAGTATCACGTTATCAGTTTCTCGGGTGGGCCTTTCTCGTAGTGCGGTCCGAGTTGTTACAGTTGTTAGTTGTTATAGTTTACACCAGTATTTATCATAATTTATTAGTTGATTGGTTTGGAAAAGATAATGTTCACTGTAAAGTTTCAAGAAGCTTTTAATAAACGCTTGCATACGAGTCTGCAACACTTGTCTTCACTTTTCCCGCTACCCAATCTGCTTTCGAATGTTGTTGATAGTTATTTTAACTCAGGGGTAGGTATATCTCATTTTCTCCCGTAAGTACAACGGTTTTGGCAGTATATCATTTATGCGTAAATGTAGGGCTTTCCAACGAATGGTGAACGATTTTTCTACGAACGCGAATGACGAAGATAAAGTTCGATAGGAACAACTTGGCTGTAAGTAGAAATCATCAGAAAAACAACCGTAACTTTTTTTTCGTTTATTTGCCAAAGTATTGAAATAAAATGTCAATATGCCAAAAAGGAGAGCCATCGACTAGAGTTTCGAGGTAGCTTCCCTGGAAAATATTCCGTACATAAATATTGGCATGTTGTACGATTTTTACGTCAATAACAACAAGTTCGTCAGCGCCGAAATAAAAGGAGCCAATGTGAGGTAAGTTGACACTTTTATAGCAAAAGGTCAGTTGTAATTGTGATTTCTTGTGTGTAGTACTTCTTCATCCAAATGGTTGCTCATTTATTGGAAGTTTCATTGTAGTGTCATTATCCTGTACAACGTAGTACCAATGAGTGTTTGTAAATTGTTGAATAAAACGATGTTGGTTATGTCCAACTTAGAAGAATCTAGCAAATTTGCGAGGTTGTGGCTCCAGTAACACCAGAACACCGCATTTCTTCACAACCATATGAGGTTTAAGTCACAGTGGAGGGAATGCCAGTAGGAAACAAAATCTTTGATGCAACATGTTTCGATTGCACAGCTAGCAAAATTCAGTATGAAAGCACCACAAAGTGTGATTCTCCAATTTTATTGCCACAAACGAACGTAAACAAACCCAACAGAGGGTTGCTATCAAAGGACCCCCCGGGCAAAGGAAGGGGTCTCTTGGCCCCCTTCACACCCGTGACGTGGCCCCCACCCCGCAGTGTCCAAGCCGTGTGTAGGTTTTCCCGCCTGAATCCGAAATCCCGTTTTTCGAAAAAATCTCTAAATTTTTTGGAAGCGTTTCCGGGAGTTTTATTTGCAGATTCGTACTTCAATAGAGATTCTCTACACAGAAAAAATACAAAAAAATATCATGCAACTACCCCATTCTCTATGAAGTTTTATCCCCAAACTGATTAGGCGACCATGCATTATTGTTCATCAACCTTCACTTCTCTCAGCATGAAATAATCTGTTGGATCTTCGTACCTTTCTTTTGCAATAGTCATTAGGAGTGGAAGTGTCATTCATCACGAGCAGCGTCTGTGATCTTTTCAAACGAATGGCGGCGGCCTTGATTAGGTTGTTATTCTAGTACTAGGTTCGCAGTTCCCCGTCGTGTTTCCATTTGCAGTTACCAGCATCCTATTCAGGCGAAATCAATAGAGAGGCCGTAGGTATTGACACCGCGAGTAATGACGGGAGATGCGACGTGGGCGGACGAATGGCTTTCCAACTCTCGACCCGTTTCGAATGAGTGAATCAGAAATAGCCTCAATAAACTGAGAGAGATAAGCCCCTGAAAATATGTCAATCCTAGGCGACCGAAGTGGGGGGAAATAATTTTTGCGTATCACGACAAAGCCCGGTTTCCAGAAGCTCTTTTGGTTTATTATTTTCAATAATAAACCTTTGGAATCGACCAAGAAAAAAAAATTTTAACACCCCCTCAAAATTTGATGGTTTACGTTTCAAGGTACGTAGAATCCAAAAATCGAATAAAAATTTGGCCGTCCGTCCGCCGTACGCGGCACTTTTGCCACTTAGCATTGACCGATTTTGATGAAATTTGGTATGTAGGCTCCATTTGGGGTCTAGTTGTGCCCCGAAGCTTTTGGTTGATGTAGGTCACTTCTAAGGGTTCCAAAATCAATTTTGAAATTTTGAAAACGTCCTAACTCAAAAAATTTTGATATAAAGGTATTGTTTTTCCTTTAATTTAAGATTCTATAGAATTTTTTGAGACCACGCGGAGCTCTGTAGGACAAACCGTTCGGTCCCTACGAAAATTTAAGGGTTTATATTGAAATATATATATATTTAAATCAAAACACGAGTGTGAATCGCAAAAGAAGCCTAATCTCCGTTCAAACTAGAGCTGACCGAAATGCGATCGATGGTTGGTAATTTTTTTTTTTTTTTTTTGATTTTTTTGATTTTTTTTTCCCCTTCATATTGGATGGTTGGTGAATTTTATAGACGAGTGATCGATATAGAAAAATAATAAACCATTGTGTAATAATTTGCATCGTTTTTGCAAATACCTATTGTTTGACACGGTTTGATGTAAACACCACCATCACAGTACTATTCAGGTATCTGGTACTGAATAGTAATTCAGATTTTATTCAGGTGCACACGTTGGTTGTTCGAGCTATTCACGATCATGTTCTTATTTCCAACTGGCAATTGGTCGGGTGTAAGGAATCACTATTTGGGTAAAATGTTGAATTGTGATGGTTAGGTGTTTTATTATCGAGTACCTACTGATTACTTGAGAATACGAGGTCTGTGAATCGTTGTTTTATTAGTTTGTTTGGAATGTTGGTAGCCATTAATGTACATACTACGTAAGTACCCAGAAACTTCATTGTAAATGAAACATTTTTTAGACAAATTAAAAGATTTAACGATTACTCGCCAGGAAAAAATCAGGAACAGCACAATATTGTCCTGAAGTACTACTATAGTTAGTACTATTCCAATTTCAATTCGACCAAAGTTCGTATGATAGTAATGTCGTCTGATGATCGAAACTAGGACTTTGGGTCCTCTTTGTAATAAAAACATATTGTTTAGTAATGCATGCATTCCAGGGGACGTCCCATTGGATAAGCATTGGGTCAATTAATACCAGTTGGTAAGCGAAAAAACTGTTCACTCGATGTAATTTATTAAGAATTATAGGCAAGAAATAGTGACCCCCCCTTCACCCTTATCCACCATATCATTTCTAGGGGCATGGGAGCCTCGAATTTGAAGAGCATTTTAAAAACCATGATCTACGACACCCAACACGCGAATTCGAGTTCCCCCCCCCCAATGGTGCCAGTCTATGGCACCAAAGCGGTAATACTTCGTAACGTTGAACTTTCATCTATTTGTTTTGGTAGGCAGTCCGTTGAAGTTCAATTCCTTATTCAAGGTGAAACACAAAAAAAACTTTTAAAAACCCACGAAATATGCGGTTTATGGTGTCCTGGCACCATGGTGGCACCACTATTAGTTCCATGGTGGCACATAGAATAATTCATGAAAATCCGGAGGTATAATGAGAATTTTTCCTCAATTTCAAAGCTTGGGTACAATTAGTAAGCTATAGAGGAACCGAAATATTTAAAAATTCGGATATTTTGTGAATATTATCCCCCCACCCTCCCCCTCCTCTAGCGAATTTTTATACTCTGGTGAAATAGTGTGCAATTTGGAACATTTATGAGTCGAACAAAAGGAACAGAACGGTTGGAAATTGAGGCCTGGGCAAATTTTACAGGATTATCCCCGCAAATGCACGTTTTTTGATCATTAACCCCCCTTTCCCCCACCCCTTAAAATTCAAAATGCGAAATTCTGGCGACGTAGTGCACAACTAGATAGGTTTCCGCGTCGACTAAAAAAAGAACCACGAAAATCGGTTGTAAATTGAGGCTTGGGTAGAGTACACAAAATTAGGCCCAAAAACGCACGTTTTTTGAGCATTAACCTCCCCTTTCCCCCCTTAAAAAGCAAAATTCGAAATTCCGGCGACGTAGTGCACAACTAGATAGTTTTCCGCGTCGAACAAAAAAAGAACCACGAAAATCGGTTGAGAACTGAGGCCTGGGCAGACGACACAAGATTCTGTCTCACACACACATACACACAGACATTCACCTACGTTTTTTTTGCGAATTTGGATTCAGAATGGTCTAAAACGGATAACTGTGTGGTTATTTTTTTTTCTGTTGAGTGTTGTCCTCCTTCACCCCAGATCGATCGCATAAGGACGCCCAAGTCTTACTGTGGGACGTCCTAAAAAGAGGGAAACGTTGGTTTTTGCGAGTATAATTATTAACTACAGTTTCGCTGGAAAAACTCGCCAGCGTCTTCACTTCAGGCTTAATATTTCCTTAGTGTTTTGTATGATTCTAGTCCTTTCCATCAGCTTCATTCATAACTTCAAATGCTCCATGTTAGATATTTCAAAATCCAAAACTTAATACATTGATCGTGGGTAGACTCAATTAAAAAACATTGCACAATACAGTCGAAAAAACCATACAATTTCCTCTCTCAGATCCGAGCAGATTTATTTAGATCCAATCTTAATTCATTGTTCCCTGTTGGAATCAATAAGTCTTGCTTATATCGGTCGAAAAAACACAGCTCTCTCTCACAGATCCAATCCTTATTATTTATTCAAATCCAATAGTGCTAAAACTTGTCATTTGGTAGAATCGATCTTCATTGAGTCAAATAATTCTAGAGAGAAGAGTTCTGGACTTGTGTGTATAAACATAAAACTCTGGAAATGTCGAGAAAAAACTGGAAATTTGAGTCTATCACTTCTCGCCTGAGGATGCTGGTGAGTTGTTCCAGCGAAACTGTAGCTAATAATAATTATTAGCTACGTTGGTTTTGCCTTGTATAATAATTATTATTATACAAGGCAAAACCAACGTTTCCCTCTTTTTTATTACAAAGAGGAACCAAAACTCGAGGCGTTTCGACCAACATAGGGCATATATTACTCAACAAAGTACAGCAATTATAGTAATAGTACCGACTTTGAGCACAAAATAAAGGTAAAGAGAGCATGTGAGGTGACGTCATTGCAAAACCACTACATATCTAATGAATAAAACTATGAAGTTTGTAAATATTTGAAGCGTCTCAATTCCCTCCATTTTATGAGGAAATATCCATGGCAACTCCATAATGGGGTATTTCGGTGGGTCGGAAATTCAGGTTTTTGACCTCAAATTTGGATTCAGCACCCTTGAAAACCAATAAACTACAACTTCAAGCCCAATGATACTATAACATGTGGTAGAAAAATTAATTAAAGAGATCACACGTTTGAAAAAGGCGGGCCGCTATAAATGCACACACAACAGGACTACGCCGCGCGCCTGTGTGAGTAGTGTTTTGTAGTATCCAAGAGGTCCTCCAAGGGTTTGTGTGCATGGATACTTTTTTCAAAGACAGTTGGCTAGCTACGTCACGATTGGCTAGCTACGTCACGATTGGCTAGCTACGTCGCACCATTCAAATCTTCAACTTTCCTTGGCTTCTCTGATTTTTTAAAAACAGTTTCTCGACGAACAGACCCGATTACCGTTATTCCTGAGCCATACTCTTTTGAAGAAAATAAAATTAAAAAAATTGACTGAAATACCCCATTTTGATAGAAATGGAAAAAAGACGTTTAGTACCATAAACTTATTGTGGAACTGAAGTTTTTCAATTTATTCTATCGAGATGGGGGTTGAACTCAACAAAAAGTGGAGAGAAAACAGTGGAATTTAAAAAAAAATTGTTCATACTAAATATTTTGAGGTAATAGCCACATGGAGACGACATAGCTCTGCAATGTCTACATTTTCTTCAAAAATTCGCAAAAAGGTTTGAAACACTCAGATGAACGTTGAAGTTACCCTTCCACCAGGTACATCTGCAGGATATTCTTCTAATGGTTGCATTTGCTTAAAGATTCGTGAAACAAATGAGTCTGAAAAGCCTTGTATCAATACTCAGGTTTTTGACATTTTCATGTCTTGCTTTGGCACATAAACTGAAAAACCGTCACGAAAAAAACTTGCTCACGCGACCAATAAACAAACGCTGCAAATTATTACACAATGGTTTATTATTTTTCTATATAGATCACTCGTCTACAAAATCACCAACCATCCAATATGAAGGAAAAAAAAGGAAAAAATAAATCAAAATCACCAACCATCGATCGCATTTTGGTCAGCTCTAATTTGAACGGAGATTAGGCCTCTTTTGCGATTCACACTCGTGTTTTGATTTATATATATATATTTTTTTTTCAATATAAACCCTTAAATTTTCGTAGGGAGCGAACGGTTTGTTTTACAGAGCTCCGCGTGGTCTCAAAAAATTCTAAAAATTCTATAGAATCTTAAATTGAAGGAAAAACAATACCTTTATATCGAAATTTTTTGAGTTAGGGCGTTTTCAACATTTCAAAATTGATTTTGAAACCCTTAGAAGTGACCTACATCAACCAAAAGCTTCGGGGCACAACTAGACCCCAAATGGAGCCTACATACCAAATTTCATCAAAATCGGTCAATGCTAAGTGGCAAAAGTGCCGCGTACGGCGGACGGACGGCCAAATTTTTATTCGATTTTTGGATTCTACGTACCTTGAAACGTAAACCATCAAATTTTGAGGGGGAGTTAAAATTTTTTTTTCTTGGTCGATTCCAAAGGTTCATTATTGAAAATAATAAACCAAAATAGACTCACTGTGTTGCGTTGAGAACAACCAACTGTTTTCTTACTTCACTACCTTGTTGTGTAGTGGTTGACATGAAAATGTCCCAATGTGTTTAACCTTATAATATAATTCACAATAAATTCCAGCTCAGTCGGTTCTTCATGCCAAGCAAAACGTCTAGTTCATGATCATGGGAAGTGATCGGACGAAGTCAGATCAGACATGAGAGAACCATTATCCTGTTCACTCCATTCGGCAATGAAATTTTGATCGGTCCCACATGGGAACGACAACTAGAAGTTGAAAACGTCAAAGTTTGAACATTTCTCTCCTGTTCATCTAGAGCTCAGAAATATTGTACAGTCAGATTGTGTGACCGATATAGAAAAATGTCTGTACATCCGAGAGCGCTATAACAATGAGGTGAAATAAGATCAGCTGGAAAATCGTTAAAGCTCACTTCACTCCTTTTCATCGTACCAGTAACGATCACATTTTTGGTTATGATTAGTTCAGCAGTCTAAGCATGAATCAACAAAGATCGTGGGCTCGTGCAACACTCCGGTTACCGGTGATATAAAAGGAATACTGGGACCCTATAGAACCTACCTGCTCGAAGTGTTGTTTTATCGTTGGTTTCTATAAATATGTAGGCTTATAAAAAGGCTGCCAGCTGATTGGCTGGCTTGTGGATGAGGGTTAGGTCGTGTGAATCGGGATGACATTTTCCATCACTTCACAGATTCAAGGGGTGAATTTGAAGAGAAAATACGCACCCACGCAGTCCGGTGATGTAAACAAAGGCTGCGTGTGCAGGGCAGGTTGGAAACGCGCGTCACCCCTCCACAGCGGCCCGAGCTCGACTGAGGCGAAAGCGAGGGATCTCATTCACTCCAGGTTCACCCAGAGTTCTTCACCTCCCTGACGCCCTCCAAGTCGGTGGGCAGTCGGAGAGACGACCTGGGGGGGCTCTCAAAGGGTTTTTGATGTCAATTTACCTGAGGTTCAACGAGGTGTATGTGGGTCATACAGAGATTAGGCCTGGAACCTGACAGTTTTCCAGAGGGGTTCGAGTTCCTAGAAGCTGGAGGTAGACTGGTAGCCAGGATTAGGTTTCAGAGGGGGGGGGGGGGCATATTAGGGAGGCATATCCCCAAAGTATCAATACTTCTTGAAAAAGTATCGATACATATCGATACTTTTTTCCCCTGAAATATATCGTAGTAAGTATCGATACTTTTGCTTCCGAGTCTACCAAGGTAGCGGAAGCTTTGTTTTCACTTTTCAAGGTCGAAAAAAAAAGTTCTCCAAAATCAAAATTTTCACTCGCGTTTTGCGTTTTAGACCTTTCTGAACAATTTTGGTTCCGTGTCTGTGTGTCTGTCTGTCTGTGTGTCATGAATTCCTTGTAACGCGCATAACTATACGAAGTTACTGTCCGATTTCAATGAAATTTTCAGGGATTGTGCGGGTTGGTGTGTAGACGGTCCCCGATGAAAATCATCATCCCCGGACTGATAGAAGCGACTGCGCATGCGCAAACGTGAATTCCTTGTAACGGTCATAACTTCCACTTTTTCTACCCGATTTCGATGAAATTTTCAGGGATTATGCGGATTAGGTTTTAGATGGTCCCCAATGAAGATCACCACCTTCGGACTGATAGTAGCCACTGCGTATGCGCAAACGTGAATTTCCTTGTAACGTCCATAACTTCTACATTTTCTATCCGATTTCAATGAAATTTTCAGGGATGTTACAGATTAACTTGTTTTGATGTTTTGAGATTAACTACTATGCATCGGATCATCTATACAATCGGGTTATGGATACGAGGAAGCTATGTGCCACACCCACTTGGCAGACGTTTTTATCCCTCACATTTTATCTGTTTCTACACCTAAGACATTGAGGTACCTACTTGACAGTACCTCTATCTCTACGTAGATTGTTGGGAGACCAACCACTTCAACAAATTAAACAAAGATGATTTACCACCACCTCCAGCTCTCTATGATAACCTGCTGTCCTCCATCATCTAGGAAGGAGCACCAAAATATTAACCCAACCAAGTGCAATACGAAAAAAAGTGCCGAAACAAAAAAGTTTTAAATAAAACATAAATGAGTGATTTATTGTTTTGTTCATTCTATATTAATTATCATCCTCGCGATGAAGAGATGTCACACTGATGGAGAGAAACAAACGACATTTTCATCCATTTTTGTGAAAGTATAAAAAAATATTGATACTTCAAAATATCGATACTTTCTGAAAGTATCGTATCGATACTTTTTGATACTATCTAGATGTATCGATACGATATTATATCGATACTTTTGAAGTATCGGACATCCCTAGGGCATATCGCCAGGTAAATAAACCAAAAACAAGGTCAACATTAAAAGAGATTAAAATCGTTATAATCACAATTTTAATTGTATTTTTTCATTATTAAAGTTAATTAGTTATTTTTAAGTGGGCACATACGTCAATAATTCAGTATTAAGCACTGAATTATTGACGTATGTGCCCACTTAATAATAACCAATTAGCTTTAATAATTTGTGTAGGTAGAATATCGTTAAATTTTAACGATTTTTTACCTACACAAATTTGTCTATAGAACGTTGACAATTTCAAAATCAGTGAAATCCGTTATGGAACATTTTAAAACAATTCTTGGAGTTTAACACTTTTGGTTTATTATTTCAATAATGAACCTTTGGAATCGGCAAGAAACAAAATTTACCCTCCCTCACAAAATTGGTTGGTTTACGTTTCAAGGTAGAATCCAAAAATGGAACACAAATTTTGCGGTCCGTCCGCCGTACACTTTTTCAGTTACCATGGACCCAATTTTATGAATTGAATGGATTTGAAAACTTGGAGAAGTCGGGGAATTTTGATGTATGTGGGCTCCATTTGGGGTCTAGATGGGCCCCAAAGTTTTTGGTTGATGCTGCAATTTTAAAAACGCCCTAGCTCAAAAACTTGGGATATGAAGGTATTGTTTTTACATCAATTTAAAGTAGTATACATTTTTAGAATAAAATGAGACCACCCAGAGCTCTGTAGGACAAATAGTTCGCTTCCTACGAGAACTTAAGGGTTTAACCTACGATAAATCAGAAACACGAGTGTGAATCCCAGATGAGGCGTAATCTTCGTTTTAGCTGACCAAATGCGATCGTTGTTCTTTTCTTCGAGTTGTACTCAGTTTCGCATCCGTAGCAACCAGTAATCTTATTTCCTAATGAAGACGATCACAGTGTGAAGTGTTTATTTATCCTAAATAAAAATGCTGTAAATTATTTCTCAAAGGTTTATTATTTTTCTGTACAGATCACTCGTCTGCAAAGAACACAGCTTCGCCATTGCCACTACCTACCTACTACTCATACCTACTTCACATTCAAGTTTTTTCGGAAGAAATAAACACTTTACACTCAATTCCAAGAAATAGGGCCTTGGGATGTCTTCATTGGGAAATATGAATACTGGTTGCTAAGGACGCAAAACTCAGTAGAACTAGAGAAATTAACAGCGATCGCATTTTGGTCAGCTAAAATTTCAACGGAGTTTAGGCCTCTTTTGCGATTCACACTCGTGTTTCTGACTTATTGGAAGTCCAAACCTTAAGTTCTCATAGGGGGTGAAGGGTTGGTCCTACAGAGCTCTTAGTGGTCTCATTCTATTCTTAAAATTCAATACTATCTTGAATTGATGAAAAAACAGTACCTTTATAATATAAAGGTACTGTTTTTTCATCAATTCAAGATAGTATTGAGTTTTAAGAATATAATGAGTATATTTATAATATAAAGGTACTGTTTTTTCATCAATTCAAGATAGTATTGAATTTTAAGAATATAATGAGTATATTTATAATATAAAGGTACTGTTTTTTCATCAATTCAAGATAGTATTGAATTTTAAGAATATAATGAGTATATTTATAATATAAAGGTACTGTTTTTTCATCAATTCAAGATAGTATTGAATTTTAAGAATATAATGAGTATATTTATAATATAAAGGTACTGTTTTTTCATCAATTCAAGATAGTATTGAATTTTAAGAATATAATGAGTATATTTATAATATAAAGGTACTGTTTTTTCATCAATTCAAGATAGTATTGAATTTTAAGAATATAATGAGTATATTTATAATATAAAGGTACTGTTTTTTCATCAATTCAAGATATTATTGAATTTTAAGAATATAATGAGTATATTTATAATATAAAGGTACTGTTTTTTCATCAATTCAAGATAGTATTGAATTTAAGAATATAATGAGTATATTTATAATATAAAGGTACTGTTTTTTCATCAATTCAAGATAGTATTGAATTTTAAGAATATAATGAGTATATTTATAATATAAAGGTACTGTTTTTTCATCAATTCAAGATAGTATTGAATTTTAAGAATATAATGAGTATATTTATAATATAAAGGTACTGTTTTTTCATCAATTCAAGATAGTATTGAATTTTAAGAATATAATGAGTATATTTATAATATAAAGGTACTGTTTTTTCATCAATTCAAGATAGTATTGAATTTTAAGAATATAATGAGTATATTTATAATATAAAGGTACTGTTTTTTCATCAATTCAAGATATTATTGAATTTTAAGAATATAATGAGTATATTTATAATATAAAGGTACTGTTTTTTCATCAATTCAAGATAGTATTGAATTTTAAGAATATAATGAGTATATTTATAATATAAAGGTACTGTTTTTTCATCAATTCAAGATAGTATTGAATTTTAAGAATATAATGAGTATATTTATAATATAAAGGTACTGTTTTTTCATCAATTCAAGATAGTATTGAATTTTAAGAATATAATGAGTATATTTATAATATAAAGGTACTGTTTTTTCATCAATTCAAGATAGTATTGAATTTTAAGAATATAATGAGTATATTTATAATATAAAGGTACTGTTTTTTCATCAATTCAAGATAGTATTGAATTTTAAGAATATAATGAGTATATTTATAATATAAAGGTACTGTTTTTCATCAATTCAAGATAGTATTGAATTTTAAGAATATAATGAGTATATTTATAATATAAAGGTACTGTTTTTTCATCAATTCAAGATATTATTGAATTTTAAGAATATAATGAGTATATTTATAATATAAAGGTACTGTTTTTTCATCAATTCAAGATAGTATTGAATTTTAAGAATATAATGAGTATATTTATAATATAAAGGTACTGTTTTTTCATCAATTCAAGATAGTATTGAATTTTAAGAATATAATGAGTATATTTATAATATAAAGGTACTGTTTTTTCATCAATTCAAGATAGTATTGAATTTTAAGAATATAATGAGTATATTTATAATATAAAGGTACTGTTTTTTCATCAATTCAAGATAGTATTGAATTTAAGAATATAATGAGTATATTTATAATATAAAGGTACTGTTTTTTCATCAATTCAAGATAGTATTGAATTTTAAGAATATAATGAGTATATTTATAATATAAAGGTACTGTTTTTTCATCAATTCAAGATATTATTGAATTTTAAGAATATAATGAGTATATTTATAATATAAAGGTACTGTTTTTTCATCAATTCAAGATAGTATTGAATTTTAAGAATATAATGAGTATATTTATAATATAAAGGTACTGTTTTTTCATCAATTCAAGATAGTATTGAATTTTAAGAATATAATGAGTATATTTATAATATAAAGGTACTGTTTTTTCATCAATTCAAGATAGTATTGAATTTTAAGAATATAATGAGTATATTTATAATATAAAGGTACTGTTTTTTCATCAATTCAAGATATTATTGAATTTTAAGAATATAATGAGTATATTTATAATATAAAGGTACTGTTTTTTCATCAATTCAAGATATTATTGAATTTTAAGAATATAATGAGTATATTTATAATATAAAGGTACTGTTTTTTCATCAATTCAAGATAGTATTGAATTTTAAGAATATAATGAGTATATTTATAATATAAAGGTACTGTTTTTTCATCAATTCAAGATAGTATTGAATTTTAAGAATATAATGAGTATATTTATAATATAAAGGTACTGTTTTTTCATCAATTCAATATAGTATTGAATTTTAAGAATATAATGAGTATATTTATAATATAAAGGTACTGTTTTTTCATCAATTCAAGATAGTATTGAATTTTAAGAATATAATGAGTATATTTATAATATAAAGGTACTGTTTTTTCATCAATTCAAGATATTATTGAATTTTAAGAATATAATGAGTATATTTATAATATAAAGGTACTGTTTTTTCATCAATTCAAGATAGTATTGAATTTTAAGAATATAATGAGTATATTTATAATATAAAGGTACTGTTTTTTCATCAATTCAAGATAGTATTGAATTTTAAGAATATAATGAGTATATTTATAATATAAAGGTACTGTTTTTTCATCAATTCAAGATAGTATTGAATTTTAAGAATATAATGAGTATATTTATAATATAAAGGTACTGTTTTTTCATCAATTCAAGATATTATTGAATTTTAAGAATATAATGAGTATATTTATAATATAAAGGTACTGTTTTTTCATCAATTCAAGATAGTATTGAATTTTAAGAATATAATGAGTATATTTATAATATAAAGGTACTGTTTTTTCATCAATTCAAGATAGTATTGAATTTTAAGAATATAATGAGTATATTTATAATATAAAGGTACTGTTTTTTCATCAATTCAAGATAGTATTGAATTTTAAGAATATAATGAGTATATTTATAATATAAAGGTACTGTTTTTTCATCAATTCAAGATAGTATTGAATTTTAAGAATATAATGAGTATATTTATAATATAAAGGTACTGTTTTTTCATCAATTCAAGATATTATTGAATTTTAAGAATATAATGAGTATATTTATAATATAAAGGTACTGTTTTTTCATCAATTCAAGATAGTATTGAATTTTAAGAATATAATGAGTATATTTATAATATAAAGGTACTGTTTTTTCATCAATTCAAGATAGTATTGAATTTTAAGAATATAATGAGTATATTTATAATATAAAGGTACTGTTTTTTCATCAATTCAAGATAGTATTGAATTTTAAGAATATAATGAGTATATTTATAATATAAAGGTACTGTTTTTTCATCAATTCAAGATATTATTGAATTTTAAGAATATAATGAGTATATTTATAATATAAAGGTACTGTTTTTTCATCAATTCAAGATATTATTGAATTTTAAGAATATAATGAGTATATTTATAATATAAAGGTACTGTTTTTTCATCAATTCAAGATAGTATTGAATTTTAAGAATATAATGAGTATATTTATAATATAAAGGTACTGTTTTTTCATCAATTCAAGATAGTATTGAATTTTAAGAATATAATGAGTATATTTATTGACGTGATAACGTCTTATAAATTGGTTTACCGGGGACACCTCAAGAAACTGCGTTACGCTCCGCTCACGGAGGGGGTGCAGCTCGGCGCTCCCTAAAGGGGGAGCGCCCCGCCCCCCTTCCCTGGCACTCACTCCCCCCCCCCCACCCATGGGAAATACCTACTACCTACGGGAAATACCTACTCTGTGCAACTTGACAAAGAATTTTATTTTATCCTTCTTCCTACTATACGAATGAATATTAACATTAAAATTATTTTACCACTCAAAGTCGTTGTCACGTAAAACTTTCGCCCGTATACCGACTTTACAGGCAACAACACAGGTTTTTTTATAATATAAAGGTACTGTTTTTTCATCAATTCAAGATAGTATTGAATTTTAAGAATATAATGAGTAAGTATCTAATATAATAAAACGCCAACCGTACGTACGTATGCACGGAGGGGTCTTGGGAGGTGGGACGAGACGGAGTGGCGGGAGGGGGGGGGGGGAATCGGAGGCGGGAGGAGCCGGAGGGAGTGGGATGCGGGGAGAGTCGGAAGAAGCGTTTTGCCTACTTTTAGTAGGCTTTTCAGCTAGTATTTATAATATAAAGGTACTGTTTTTTCATCAATTCAAGATAGTATTGAATTTTAAGAATATAATGAGTATATTTATAATATAAAGGTACTGTTTTTTTCATCAATTCAAGATAGTATTGAATTTTAAGAATATAATGAGTATATTTATAATATAAAGGTACTGTTTTTTCATCAATTCAAGGTAGTATTGAATTTTAAGAATATAATGAGACCACTAAGAGCTCTGTTGAGACCACTAAGAGCTCGTTTGATATTATCAAACTTTTTTTGAGCTAGGGCGTTTTCAAAATTTCTGCCCTTACTTTTCATCCTTTATGTAGTGACAACAACCAAAAGCTTCGGGGCCCAACTAGACCCCTAATGAAACCCAAATATCAAATTTCATCAAAATCGGTGCCGCATACGACGTACGTAAAGAAAATATTATTGTTATACAACTGTATTGACTAACGGGAAAGCCGTTTTCTAAGCAGATGGGTCTACTACCGATCCCTATTCTATTCTCTTCACTCTTTAGTACCTACTTATCTTCTCGAACGGAGAGCTATCTGTAGATGGGATGAGGCACTTGCGAAGTTAGTTGATCTCACGCCAGAGAGCGGGATGAGGGTCGACGCACGGGAAATCACCTCCAGTTCAACTTCCCACCATGGACCAGAGAAGAGCCGAGGAGGGGTCCTCCCCTCTCACAAAACAAAGACGACAATTCGCAAACCAGAAACACCTACGTCCATCACTGCTCGAGGACATCCTGGAATCGTACAATAGCGACGCCTTCTGAGATCAATGTCTCGTGAATATGTATGGGATTCCATATAATCTGCGATCTATCGGTTCTACTCGTCGAATTATTACTCCGAAGTTTAAAATCGATGGTTCTACTTGGTGTAGAAACGATCTTCTTCCTACCATAGCGAGGATTCGGTGTCAAAAACTGTCAGGAAGTCATGATAAACCTACCGAAATGGAAGAGACAAGCAGGAATCACGGTTCGTGAAATCATTTCCCCTTCACTACCAAAACAAAGGTGGGGGAAGCTTTGTAAATCGCGCAGCATATTGATAAAAGACGCCGGCCAAGTGGATGTGGCACATAGCTTCCTCGTACAACCCGCTTGTATACAGGGTGTCTACACTTTCGATGGGCATAACTTCAGGGTTCGATTCTACAATGTATTTCCAACAAAAAATGTCTCCTAGCAATTTTCTTTTAACCCACTCAAAATGCCTTTTTGCTTCCGAGTCTACCAAGGTAGCGGAAGCTTTGTTTTCACTTTTCAAGGACGAAAAAAAAAATTCTCCAAAATCAAAATTTCCACTCGCGTTTTGCGTTTTAGACCTTTCTGAACAATTTTGGTTCCGCGTCTGTGTGTCTGTCTGTCTGTCTGTGTGTCTGTCATGATTTCCTTGTAACGCGCATAACTATACGAAGTTATTGTCCGATTTCTATGAAATTTTCAGGGATTGTGCGGGTTGGTGTGTAGACGGTCCCCTATGAAAATCATCATCCCCGGACTGATAGAAGCGACTGCGCATGCGCAAACGTGAATTCCTTGTAACGGCCATAACTTCTACATTTTCCATTCGATTTCGATGAAATTTTCAGGGATTGTGCGGGTTGGTGTGTAGACGGTCCCCTATGAAAATCATCATCCCCGAACTGATAGAAGCGACTGCGCATGCGCAAACGTGAATTCCTTGTAACGGCCATAACTTTCACATTTTCCATCCGTTTTCGATGAAATTTTCAGGGATTATGTGGATTAGGCTTTAGATGGTCCCCTATGAAAATCGTCGTTTCCAGACTGATAGAAGTGACTGCGCATGCGCAAACGTGAATTCCTTGTAACGGCCATAACTTTCACATTTTCCATCCGTTTTCGATGAAATTTTCAGGGATTATGTGGATTAGGCTTTAGATGGTCCCCTATGAAAATCGTCGTTTCCAGACTGATAGAAGTGACTGCGCATGCGCAAACGTGAATTCCTTATAACGGCCATAACTTCCACATTTTCAATCCGATTTCAATTAAATTTTCAGGGATGTTACAGATTATTATGTAGATGATCTCCTATGGAAATCACCACCTTCGGACTGATAGTAGCCACTGCGCATGCGCAAACATGAATTTCCTTGTAACGGCCATAATTTCTACATTTTCCATCCGATTTCAATGGAATTTTCAGGGATCATGTGGATTAGGTTGTAGATGGTCCCCTATGAAAATCACAGAGAATTGGTTCTCATAGAGGGATTCATTCATAGAGGGATGGTCTCCTGTGAGAATCTCAAATCCCATTAATTGCAGGTTATCGGTAGCTCAGAGGATAAAGTCTCAATTTGAGCTCCTAAGGTCGCGGGTTCGAAACCCAGCCGAGGCTATGTATTTTTTTGATCCAATCACATACACCTACTCACTTATATTTTTCATCCGAATTTGATGAAATTTTCTAGGATTAGCGTGTAGATGGTCCCCTATGAGGGTAGTGAAAGGTACTTAGAGATTGGTGTTTTGAGATTAACTACTATGCATCGGATCATCTATACAATTGGGTTATGGATACGAGGAAGCTATGTGCCACACCCACTTGGCAGACGTTTTTCACTTTTAAGTTGCTTTCGCGTTTTCGACCTCACGGCACTGATATGGTCATAACTTCCCTTATTTCTCCTAAAAATTCAAATCTGACTACACCGTTAGAAAGAGCGTTACATTACCAAGCTACCTTAAGCAAAATCAAAATTTTTTAGCAATAAAATAGTATCAAAAAATCAAGTCAAAAAACGAACTTTAACATTTTTTTTGAAACTTGACTTTCTTCGACCAACGTTTTCACTGTAAATCCCTGCCCATTTCGATGGGCGCTCTTCGGAGAAAACATGCTCAAATTGTCAGCTTTCCAACGGTCTATAAATGTTTCTGTTCAACATTCAAAAAGAAAGAGTAAATGAAGTTTGAATGTCAAAAAACGTGTGTTTTAGAAGCAAATCCATTGTTTCAAGCCGGTTTATGGTCCCCCTCGATCTCAAAATGGCTTGACGATTTTGGTATCATTTTCTATGTAATTATTTACGCTGAATCCAATAGTAATACTTCCGAATGATTCCTACAGCTAGATAGTAGATTTTTCGAAGAAAACCTTCGGTTTTCGTACATAAAATACGCATTATTCGTAGATATGGAAGATATCATAAAGTAATACCTTTCTACTCAACAAAAACTTCAATCAGCTAGAAATTCGGTGTTTTTATTGAGTAGAAAGGTGTTACTTTATGTACGATGCGAATTTTATGTACGAAAAACGAAGGTTTACTTCGAAAAATCTACTATCTAGCAGTAGGAATCATTCGGAAGTATCACTATTGGATTCAGCGTAAATAATTACATAGAAAATGATACCAAAATCGTCAAGCCATTTTGAGATCGAGGGGGACCATAAACCGGCTTGAAACACTGGATTTGCTTCCAAAACACACGTTTTTTGACATTCAAACTTCATTTACTCTTTCTTTTTGAATGTTGAACAGAAAACGCTGCAAATTATTACACATAGGTTTATTATTTTTCTATATAGATCACTCGTCTACAAAATCACCAACCATCCAATATGAAGGAAAAAAACGCTGCAAATCATTGCTCAAAGGTTTATTATTTTCTGTATAGATCACCCTTCTGTATAGATCACTGGTTCTCCATCAATAGCACCTACCACCATCTGTATTCTCCCTTGACCTTCCCTCTCAAATTTCAGTTTCCTGCGTTCAGTAGGATTGAAAATGGCTTCGGAGCTCACTCAGCTGATCAGTAATCTGAAGAGTGAAGGAGATCTCCTCGAATGCTGGAGACGCCTGGAAGAGCAGTTCCATTCAATAGGAGTAAAAATGGTTTTGGAGCTCACTCAGCTGATCAGTGATCTGAAGAGTGAAGAAGATCTCCTCGAATGCTGGAGACGCCTGGAAGAGCACTTCCATTCAATAGGAGTAAAAATGGCTTCGGAGCTCACTCAGCTGATCAGTGATCTGAAGAGTGAAGAAGATCTCCTCGAATGCTGGAGACGCCTGAAAGAGCACTTCCATTCAATAGGAGTAAAAAAGGCTCTGGAGCTCACTCAGCTGATCAGTGATCTGAAGAGTGAAGAAGATCTCCTCGAATGCTGGAGACGCCTGGAAGAGCACTTCCATTCAATAGGAGTAAAAATGGTTTTGGAGCTCACTCAGCTGATCAGTGATCTGAAGAGTGAAGGAGATCTCCTCGAATGCTGGAGACGCCTGGAAGAGCAGTTCCATTCAATAGGAGTAAAAATGGTTTTGGAGCTCACTCAGCTGATCAGTAATCTGAAGAGTGAAGGAGATCTCCTCGAATGCTGGAGACGCCTGGAAGAGCAGTTCCATTCAATAGGAGTAAAAATGGTTTTGGAGCTCACTCAGCTGATCAGTGATCTGAAGAGTGAAGAAGATCTCCTCGAATGCTGGAGACGCCTGAAAGAGCACTTCCATTCAATAGGAGTAAAAAAGGCTCTGGAGCTCACTCAGCTGATCAGTGATCTGAAGAGTGAAGAAGATCTCCTCGATTGCTGGAGACGCCTGGAAGAGGACTTCCATTCAATAGGAATGAAAATGGCTTCGGAGCTCACTCAGCTGATCAGTGATCTGAAGAGTGAAGAAGATCTCCTCGATTGCTGGAGACGCCTGGAAGAGGACTTCCATTCAATAGGAATGAAAATGGCTTCGGAGCTCACTCAGCTGATCAGTGATCTGAAGAGTGAAGAAGCCTTTGAGCAATGATTTGCAGCGTTTTTTACCCACCAACATTTTTTTTACCTACCAACTTTTTTTTACCTACCAGCTAGGTACTACCTACCACACCATACTGCTTCACACCTTCACAATCAAGTTTATTAGAAAGAACTAAACGCTTCACACTCGATTGGAAAAATAGAAAGCTTCGTATGGAAATTTGATTACTGGTTACGCAGGAGGCAAAACTGTATACAAATCGAAGAAATGAACAGCGATCGCATTTTAGTCCGATAAAATTTGAATGGAGATTAGACCTCTTTTGCGATTCACACTCATGATTCTGTTTTATCGAAGGAAAACCTTCAAGTACTCGTAGGGACCGAACGGTTTGTCCTACAGAGCTCCGGGTGGTCTCAAAAATTTTTTAAAATTCAATACTATTTAAAATTGGTGAAAAACGATAGCTTTATTTCGAGAGTTTTCGAGCTAGGGCACTCTTGAAAATTTCAACCCTTAATTTTCACCCCTTAGAAGTGACCTACATCAACCAAAAGCTTCGCGGCATAACTAGACCCCAAGTGGAGCCCATATACCAAATTTGAACCAAATCGGTCCAGTGTTGCTAAGAAAAGTGCCGCGGACGGCGTACGGCGGACGGCGTACGGCGGACGGACGGAATTTTTTTTATTCGATTTTCGTATTCTACGTACTTACCTTGAAACGTAAAACATCAAATTTTGAGGGGGGGTTAAAATTTTTTTTTTCTTGCTCGATTCCAAAGGCTTATTATTGAAAATAATAAACCAAAAATAAATAAATGAAAATATAATAAAAAAAAATAAAAAAAAATAAATAAAAATCACCAACCATCAATCGCATTTTGGTCAGCTCTAATTTGAACGGAGATTAGGCCTCTTTTGCGATTCACATTCGTGTTTTGATTTATATATATATATTTTTCAATGTAAACCCTTAAATTTTCGTAGGAAGCGAACGGTTTGTCCTACAGAGCTCCGCATTGTCTCAAAAAATTCTAAAAATTCTATAGAATCTTAAATGGAAGGAAAAACAATACCTTTATATCGAAATTTTTTGAGTTAGGGCGTTTTCAAAATTTCAAAATTGATTTTGGAACCCTTAAAAGTGACCTACATCAACCAAAAGCTTCGGGGCACAACTAGACCCCAAATGGAGCCTACATACCAAATTTCATCAAAATCGGTCAATGCTAAGTGGCAAAAGTGCCGCGTACGGCGGACGGACGGCCAAATTGTTATTCGATTTTTGGATTCTACGTACCTTGAAACGTAAACCATCAAATTTTGAGGGGGTGTTAAAAATTTTTTTTTCTTGGTCGATTCCAAAGGTTCATTATTGAAAATAATAAACCAAAATTGATAGACCGTTGGAAAGCTGACTGTTTGAACATGTTTTCTCCGAGGAGCGCCCATCGAAATGGGCAGGGATTTACAGTGAAAACGTTGGTCGAAGAAAGTCAAGTTTCAAAAAAAGTTTTAAAGTTCGCTTTTTGACTTGAGTTTTTGATACTATTTTATTGCTAAAAAATTTTGATTTTGCTTAAAGTAGCTTGGTAATTTAACGCTCTTTCTAACGGTGTAGTCAGATTTGAGTTTTTAGGAGAAATAAGGGAAGTTATGACCATATCAGTGCCGTGAGGTAGAAAACGCGAAAAAAAACTTTAAAGTGAAAAAAAAGGAATTTTGAGTGGGTTAAGAGAAAATTGCTAACAGACATTTTTTGTTGGAAATACATTGTAGAATCGAACCCTGAAGTTATGCCCATCGATTAGACACCCTGTATAATCATTCAACAGATAGTAAGATAATCTCAAAACTCAAAGGGAGGCGAGGGGCCTTTGGCCGGCGATTTACAACCCAGTGAGAACGCTCTATTTTTGACAATATTACTCATCTGCTTTACGATTGGTCAATATAGTTGATTAATAATCATATTTTCATTACCTACCTCTTTCAGATATTAACACATCCGAGAGTTGTGGGTGTCTCCGTAAAGAATTTTTGTTGCAAGAAGCACAACTAAGTGACAAAAATACCACAGCTCAGCTCTGAATAATTTATTCATTTCTTCATGTGCGTGTTGACCAACTTTTGGTTTATTATTTTCAATACTTACCTAACGAGCCCGCCAAGCTTTAGGCTTGTGTCAGTCTCAACGCCCTACTTAGAAACGTAGGGCGTTATTAAGTTAAGTTTTTGTTTTTTCATCAATATAAAATACCATTGAATTTTTAGAATTGAATGAGATCACCCAGAGCTCTGTTCGAAGCCAGTTTATATCCGTTAAAATTTCAGATGATTAAATGCGATTTCCCTAAATATAAATTCGTATTGTACTCAGTAGTGCGTTCTTAGCAACCAAAAATCAAATTTCGTAATGAAGGCTGCCACATCCCTCAGAGAGCGATATTATTGCTGGTAGGCTCTAGAAAGTAATAATAGAAAAGCCGCGTTGTAAACAGACTGGTCATCTATAATAAAATAATGAAAGAATGTAAAATGATTATCAGCATTTTGGTTTATTATTTTCAATAATAAACCTTTAGAATCGACCAAGACATTTTTTTTAACCTCTCCTCAAAAGGTAATTTAGGCTTACGTTTCAAGTTATTAATCCAAAAATCGAATAAAATTTTGCCGTCCGTCCGCGGCACTTTCCTTGGACTTAGTTACCTTGGACCGATTTCGATGAAATTCGGTATACGAGTGCTCCGTAGCTTTTGGTTGATGTCAGAACAATTTTGGCTGAAATTTTCAAAACACCCTAACGAGTGTTTTGTATGGAGTGTTTGGCTAAATTTTTAGGAGGATTTATTTTCAAAAAGCTGGAGAATCAATCGATTGTTGGGGAAGAGCTATGGCACAGATCGTGCGAGAATCACGGTTTTTTCCATAACAATTTTTGAATAAATCCTTCAGTTTTAAACTTAAAATGCCTATCCCTCTAAAGCTAGGAATATTTGTGAGGTATGTAGGTTTCAGGATCAAAGCAATAACAAAACGTCTGCCAAGTGGGTGAGGCACAAAGCTTCCTCGTTCCCAATACCCGATTGTATAGTTTGTATGGTACCTTGCAATACCCTCACAGGGGACCTTCTACACATCAACCCGCACAACCTCTGAAAATTTCATTGAATTCGGATGGAAAATGTGGAAGTTATGGCTGTGACAAGGAATTTTCCATTTGCGCATGCGCATTAATTACTATCAGTTCCGAGCGATGATTTTCATAGGGAACCAGCAATAACAAAACGTCTTCCAAGTTTGTGTGGCACATAGCTTCCTCGAATCCATAACCCGATTGTATAGATGATCCGATGCATGGTAGAAAATCCCAAAATATCAATCTCTAAGTACCTTGCAATACCCTCACAGGGGACCTTCTACACATCAACCCGCACAACCTCTGAAAATTTCATTGAATTCGGATGGAAAGTGTAGAAGATATGGCTGTTACAAGGTAATTTACGTTTGCTCATGCGCAGGGGCTGCTATCAGTCTGGGGGCAATGATTTTCATAGGGGACCATCTACACGCCAACCCGCACAATCCCTGAAAATTTCAACAGAATCGGACAATAATTTCGTAGTTTTGCCCTTTTCAAGGATTTCATGACAGACACACAGATACGGAAACAAAATTGCTCAGGAAGGACAGACACGTAAAACGCGAGTGGAAAATTTGATTTTAGAGAACATTTTTTTCAACCTTGAAAAGTAAAAACAATGCTTCCGCTACCTTTGAGACACACCGTTTTACTTAGCTAATCGTGCACTTCGACTTGCTTGCTTTTTTGGTTTATTATTTTCAATAAAGAACCTTTGGAATCGACCAAAAAAAAAAAAAAATTTAACACCCTCTCAAAATTTGATGGTTTACGTTTCAAGGTACGTAGAATCCAAAAATCGAATAAAAATTTGGCCGTCCGTCCGCCGTCCGCGGCACTTTTGCCACTTAGCATTGACCGATTTTGATGAAATTTGGTATGTAGGCTCCATTTTGGGTCTAGTTGTGCCCCGAAGATTTTGGTTGATGTAGGTCACTTCTAAGGGTTCCAAAATCAATTTTGAAATTTTGAAAACGCCCTAACTCAAAGAATTTTGATATAAAGGTATTTTTTTCTTTCAATTTAAGATTCTATAGAATTTTCAGAATTTTTTGAGACCACCCGGAGCTCTGTAGGACAAACCGTTCGCTCACTACGAGAATTTAAAGTTTGGACGCACGATAAATCAGAAACACGAGTGTGAATCGCAAGAGAGGCCTAATCTCCGTTCAAATTATAGCTGACCGAAATGCGATCGATGTTTTTCTTCATGTTGGATGGTTGGTGGCTTTGCAGACGAGTGATCTATATAGAAAAATAAAAAATAATAAACCATTGTGTAATAATTTGCAGCGTTTTCCTTTACAATATTTGATTTGAACCTATTTTAACTATTCCATACCGGAGTTTTGTTTGCAAACTTCGTGTCGTCATTGTTCAATGCCCTCGTGCATGACGCACATCTGTATATTCCTGAACTCTAACAACTGAACCCCTTCCAGGGTATCAAAACATTATACAGGGATAATCCATAATACCACCGGCCTCAAAGTACCTACTTAGTCCTTTCAAGGTGACCTACTAACATTATGGAATTTTATCGATATCAATTATAACAGGGGTGAACCTTTACAGATAGGTGGAGCAGCTACTGAGTTACCGGAACTCGAAGCGGTGCAACAAAGGTCAGAGGAGTTCCCGCTTATGTCACCGCCGTGACGCTGTAGCCTGTTCTTGAGCAGAGATGACTCTTCATTTATCAGAACTTTGTTTCAACGTAGCGGCTGAGGTCGCCGACGGGTTTACAGATTACGCAAAATAACATTCGTCTCACGTGCCCGCATTCCGCTCACCTCGATGTTCAATGAATGATTTATTACGAAGTACGAGTATTCATAGCGTGGAGTCTTTACGAGCATTCTCAAAAGCAACTGGAATCTGTAATCGAACAGCACCATAAAGCTCTTTAATAATAATAATAATAATACTCATTCCCGATATAAATACATGCAATGTTCCTAATTTCAGGCTTTTTACACTCAAGTTCCCTTCAAAAAATTAAAGAGTAATTTAGAAACTTAAAATTTGGTTTTACTCCTCTTAGTAAGAGAGTTATGGGATTTTCAATGACCAAAGGTCGACAACACGAAACAAATTTATCTGAAACTGTAAAAAAGTCTGCCGAGTAGGTGTGACACATAGCTTCCTAGTATCCATAACCCGATAGAATAAGATGATCCAATGCAAAGCAGATAATCTCATGACATCAATCACAAAATACCTTGCACTACCTTCATAACGGACTATCTATTGACATACCAACCCACCAAATCCCTGAAGATGTCATCGATTCGGATGGAAAATGTGCACGTGATGCTTGTGATGTTAGGATTGGTACCTCAGTTTTAACAGACCGTACCGTAACCATCATATTCACGAACAAGCCGGGGAGATTGTTCCAAATAATAAGTACTACATCACGAGTAGGTATATCCTTCACACTCACCTCTTCTCTTATAACTTCTCATTTTCTCCAGTTCAAGTGATTAAAATCGACCAGTCAGATCGTCGAAGTAATTTTACCAGTTTGTCAATTTATTCTAAAGTTGCACTGGCTCAAATCAATACAAAGGGGGGGGGGGTAATTTTTTTAAGTGTATTTAAATTCAGTTAAAATGGATCAAGATAACCAAAGTCTAACGCAGTAGGTACAAGACAGAGCTGATGGTGGTGCTTCTTCAACTAATGAAGCTAGTTCAAAGTAAAGGGTCCTACTCTGAAATTTTTTTTTAACTTGAAATTCGGTCATAAGTAGTCAAGATTGGAAGATTATTGGACAACCTACACTAGAAACGTACCTTAACATAACATAATAGCCTATACTGATCTGCCTTTTCAAATAGCTTAATAGCCTTGAAAAATTGTGATATGCTCTTCAAGTAGGTATGCAGTTATAGAATATTCTAGGAAGAGGTAACTGTATTAATTAAATAGGGGAGAATGAGAACAAAACTATCACTATCCATTATCATAATCAAACTGATTTATTATCAATGTGTTGTGGTTGTTGTTGTCAACTATTATTGCCATGCACCTATTTCATTACATCTCTCCCCTACTTGTACAAATTTGTATATTTAGATTATTGAGGAAAGTACATTTCAACTTCGACTAAATTCACAACACAAAATACAAAATTGTATTTCACAACCAAATAAATTTCATGATTATCACTTTTACGTTTCATTAACACATAGATTCATTACAACCTAAATTTCATAACTAACTAAATGCATACATTACAAAAAATACATTTTATTAACAAATTGATTTCATAATTTCATACCCAATCCCCTTTCATTTTTTTTTTGTAAAGACATTTTTTTTTTTAATTTTTTTTTATGTAGACATTTTTTAATTTTAATCTCGCTTGCTTAAGTCTTTCTGATCTTCTCAGGCCTTCATTTTCCGGGGGTGAGTTGTTCTGCTGGTTCTTCTTCAGCACGGGTTGATCACCTGGTATAATGCATGGTCTGGTGGTTGGAGAGGATCTTTTCTTCAGGTGACAGCCTTCTTCGATTCCCGATTCAAAATCTTCATACATCGTCGACCCGGTCGATTCGACCGTCGATTTGCTCTGGGTGGCGATTTTGACGAGTTGAAGTGGGTTTTTGAAGGGTTGTCAGGTGCAGTAGTAGCAGGGATTTTCTTGAAATGAGCCGAATTCCTAGTGACGGTTTTGCCATCTTGTTTTGCTGTCACCATGGTTCCTTGAAGATCAGATATTACAAACGGGTTTGGGTTGAATGACGGCGTAGTCTTGTTTTTCTTGTCTTGTTTCAGCAAAACTTGATCTCCAACAGTCAGTGAAAGTTCTTTCGCATGGCGTACACTATCAGCATATGATTTAAACTTTTTTTTTGTGGAGATTATCTTTCTTTAGCACCTGTTTATGCTGTCGTGACGTAGACGAAATTTCCTGTGGCAGGACTGTTTTGAAGGTGTACTGAAACATCAGTTCTGCAGGAGTGTGTTCAGTTGTTGAATGGGGCGTTGACCGGTACATCATCATGTAGTTTTCGAGTTTGTTTTCCCAGGTGGTTTTGTCGACTTCACAGGTTTTGATGAATTTCACCATGTTTTTCATGAAACGCTCTACAGTTCCATTTGCTTGGGGCCAACATGGGGTAATTCTTTTATGTTTGATCCCCATGTTCTCGAGGCATGCTGTGAATTCTCGTCCATTGAACGGTGGACTTCACTGACAATGGGAATCCGAACATCGTAAACCATTCCTTCAGATGTTTGAGAACTGTCCTGGTGGTGACATCTCCAATTGTTTTGGTGAGTGGGTATCTTGAATATTCATCTATGAGAACCATGATATACTTGCCATTTGGAAATGGTCCAGCGAAATCTATGGCGAGTTGGCTCCATGGAGTAGTTGGAAGGGGAGTTGTGATAACTGGTGCTGGGGATGTGTTGGGGGAGACAGCTAGGCATGGAATGCAAGTCTTCAGTTTGTCTTCAACTTTTTGATTTAAATTCGGAAACCATATTTTTGACCGAAGAAATTCTTTGGTTTTGGACAGACCTTGGTGTCCAAAGTGTGCCAACTCTATGGCCTTGCTTTGTAGTGAGTCCGGCATGATTATGCGGTTGCCTCTAAGGAGGAGCCCATCAGATGTGAGTGATATCTCATTTAAGATTTTGCTGTAGCCTGTCAGCTCTGCCTCCGCTTTATGCCCAAGTAGAGCTGAACAGACTCTGGAGAGTACTGGATCCTGAGCTGTTGCCTCTGCAATTGTTTTCCGAGATAGAAAAACTGGTAGGTAGAGGTCAGCTACTGCATTGACATGGGCTTCTACAAAGTCAATTCGGTTCGACGTTTTTTTTTGCATGGGTGTCTCGAGAAAAAATCTGACGGGTTGGTTTTTCCAGGAGTATGAACAACGTCAAAGTTGAATCCTTGTAGTTTGAATACTAGGCGCTCTAGCCTGGGTGACATTTCTGCTCTCGGATTCTTCAAAATGTGCACTAGAGGTTTGTGGTCAGTATGTACCACAAAACGACTTCCCAGCAGGTACAGCTTAAAATGGTGAATTGCCCAGGTGATTGCCAGCATTTCTCTCTCCAGTTGGCTATACCTGGTCTCGGTCGGGGTTAAACTAGTACTTGCACACTCAATTATCTGTGTCTGGGTTCCATCGGGTTGAGCAAGTATGGCTCCGAGTCCGTCAGGTCCTGCGTCCACTATAAGGTGACTCGTTTTGTTCACATCAAAGTATGAGTTCTTCACATGTTCGGTACTTTCGGGTGCTGCATCTTCCGGGACACAAGGTCTAAATGCTGCGGAACTTAGTCGTGTGATCGGTGATGCGATAAAACAAGCGATGGTAGCGCAACAACGAACGATAGCCGATGCGTTATCTACGTCACTATCACCTCTCACCGGGTCGGAGACTACAACACGACCAAGTATTGTTACAACTGTTTATTGTTACAACAGGGTCCTACTGACTGCGCCAAATGTAATAACTAAATAGGGGAGAATGAGAACACAACTATCACTATCCATTATCATAATCAAACTGATTTATTATCAATGTGTTGTGGTTGTTGTTGTCAACTATTATTGCCATGCACCTATTTCATTACATCATCTACTTGGAAATACAGATAAGTAGAGATTAGACCAAGGGAAAACTGTTCCAAATGGTTGCTTCCTCCATTCTACACTGATCTACAGCGGTCGTGGATCGTCAACCAAGTAATGTTTGGCCCCAGTTTCCACTGAAATGGAGACTTGGTAGGGGGAATTACCCAACAGCCAGAAAACATTGGTTGGAAATAATTTCCTCCCCTTGGGCTAATTTGTAGAGCTGCTAGGGGAAGTCAATTCTATAAACAGTTTTCCTTCCTTTGGAAAACGCATTCAACAAGATCTTATTAGGACTTACCACAAGGTTTCTCATTTTCTGACCATTTCTCGGAGATCAGACCTCTGTTTATTCGAAGCGGCTAGTAGGTATTGCTGACTGGTTTACAGTTTACAATTACTCACCTACAACTATCATTGAACGAATTATTACAAAGTATTTATATCATGAAGCCTTTAACGAGGATTCCCTCGAGCACCTGCAAATTGCAACGAAACAACAGATAATAACTTTGCAATAACTATTATAATTGAATCAGTGAGAATGACAACAGTACATGTCCCCAATCAGCTTATCGAGATATCAGGTTTCAGGCGGTATAAGTCCATGGACTCCTACTGTTTTTTCCCTCAATCATTTTTATTTAGGCTCTGTTCAAGCTTACCGAGTGTGGTTAGCATACTGCTCTTGTGCTCAATGCGTAGTTCTACTGGTTACAACCTACAAAAAGCCATTTTTCAACAATCGTCAAAAATGGACTTGTACTGTTTTTATTCTCATCGATTCAATTATACTTTGTTTTTGAAGGAGTGAGAGCAGGGTAGGAGGAGGAAATTCGGTACCTTGAGACAGATTTTACAATTTAAACCTTTGAAGTGTTGGAAAAGTAAACTCGAGAAACTTCGTCAGCCACCAGGTTCAAATCATTGTACTGTACTATTATATTCCACGAACTGTTTCGATTTTAGGTTTATTATTTTCAATAATGGCCTTTCGAATCGAACAAGAAAAAAAATTGTCTAACCTACCCAAAACAATTCATGGTTTGCGTTTTAAAAGTACGTAGAATAGGAATATCGAGAAAAAATTATCCATCCGCCTCCGTACGCAGCATTTTCCTCAGTTCCCTTGAACAGATTTTGATAAAATTTGACATATGTTCAATTTGGGGTCTAGTTGTGCCTCGAAGCTTTTGGTTGATGTCAGTCACTTCTAAGGGTTGAAAAATAAGAGCTGAAATTGTCAAAACGCCTTTGCTCAAAAACTTTCGATATAAAGGTATTTTCTTTTCGTCAATTTGAAATAGTATTGGGTTGTTGGAATCGAATGAGACCACCCAGAGCTCTGTAGGACCAATCGTTTGCTCCTTTTGAGAACTCAAGGGTTCTACTTACGATAAATCAGAAACACGAGTGTGAATCACTAAAGAGGCCAAATCACCGTTCAAATTTTAGCTGACAAAAATGGATCGTTGTTCGTTTCTCGAGTTGTACTCAGTTTTGCGTCCTTAGCAACTAGTATTCAAATAGGGTGTTTTTCGCTAGGTTTTTCCTAGCACCTGGGTAGGAAAAACTGTTTATTGTTATTTTCAATCTAAGGTAGACCTCATTCTGAGAATTTTGGGACCAACCGCGACCTTCTAGCGTGTGTACATCTTTTCCTATGAATTTTAAAAGTTTCGACCGTTTATGACGTCACAGTGGGCTGGGGGTCCCGCCCCCACGTCATAAACGGTCGAAACTTGGAAAAATCATAGGAAAATATGTACACACGCTAGAAGGTAGCGGTTGGTCCCAAAATTCTCAGAATGTAGTCTACTTTCGATTAAAAATCTTTAAAAAAATCAAGGCACACCCCCATTCCCTAATAAAGACAACCCCCCTTCCTTCAAAATAAACACGATTGTGAAGCAAAACGCTGCAAATTATTACACAATGGTTTATAATTTTTCTATATTGATCACTCGTCTGCAAAGCCACCAATCATCCCACATGAAGAAAAACATCGATCGCATTTCGGTCAGCTAAAATTTGAACGGAGATTAGGCCTGTTTTGCGATTCACACTCGTGTTTCTGATTTATCGAACGTCCAAACCTTAAATTATCGTAGGGAGCGAACGGTTTGTCCTACAGAGCTCCGCGTTGTCTCAAAAAATTCTTAAAATTCTATAGAATCTTAAATTGAAGGAAAAACAATACCTTTATATCAAAATTTTTTGAGTTAGGGCGTTTTCAAAATTTCAAAATTGATTTTGGAACCCTTAGAAGTGACCTACATCAACCAAACTCAACGGGGCACAACTAGACCCCAAATGAAGCCTACATACCAAATTTCTGCCGCGTACGGCGCACAGCGGACGGATGGCCAAATTTTTATTAGATTTTTGGATTCTACATAGGAATCCTACCTTGAAACGTAAACCATGGGGGTGATACAATTTTTTGCTTCCGAGTCTACCAAGGTAGCGGAAGCTTTGTTTTCACTTTTCAAGGACGAAAAAAAAAGTTCTCCAAAATCAAAATTTTCACTCGCGTTTTGCGTTTTAGACCTTTCTGAACAATTTTGGTTCAGTGTCTGTGTGTCTGTGTGTCTGTGTGTCTGTGTGTCTGTCTGTCTGTCTGTCTGTCATGAATTCCTTGTAACGCGCATAACTATATGAAGTTATTGTCCGATTTCGATGAAATTTTCAGGGATTGTGCGGGTTGGTGTGTAGACGGTCCCCTATGAAAATCATCATCCCCGGACTGATAGAAGCGACTGCGCATGCGCAAACGTGAATTCCTTGTAACGGCCATAACTTCTACATTTTCCATCCGATTCCTATGAAATTTTCAGGGATTGTGCGGGTTGGTGTGTAGACGGTCCCCTATGAAAATCATCATCCTCGAACATACAGAAGCGACTGCGCATGCGCAAACGTTAATTCCTTGTAACGGCCATAACTTCTACATTTTTCATCCGATTTCCATGAAATTTTCAGGGATTGTGCGGGTTGGTGTTTAAACGGTCCCCTATGAAAATCATCATCCTCGGACTGATAGAAGCGACTGCGCATGCGCAAAAGTGAATTTCCTTGTAACGGCCGTAACTTCCACATTTTCCATCCGATTTCAATGAAATTTTCAGGGATGTTACAAATTAAAGTTTAGCTGGTCCCCTATGAAAATCATCACCCCCGGATTGATA
The DNA here is from genome assembly GCA_009739505.2 of Apolygus lucorum. NCBI lineage: Eukaryota > Metazoa > Arthropoda > Insecta > Hemiptera > Miridae > Apolygus > Apolygus lucorum. The sequence continues at coordinate 68,012,021 of CM019181.2, forward strand.
GTAGCCGATGCGCATGCGCGAACGTGAATTGCTTGTAACAGACATAACTTCCACAATTTCTACCCGATTTCGATGACATTTTCAGGGATTACGCGGATCAGGTTGTAGATGGTCTCCAATGAAAATCAAGGCCTTAGAATTTACAGTAGCCTCTGCGCATGCGCAAACGTAAAATCCTTGTAACAGCCGTAACAGTGGAGTGTGAGGTGAGGATCTCAAACCCCATTCAACTACCCCCTTCATAGGTCAATCAGCAATGCTCTGGAATCTCACGGAGGAGTCCCAGGTTCGAATCCTTGTCAAGCTAAAAACTTTTTGATAAAATCACTACCGCACTTACATTTTTCGTCCGAATTTGATGACATTTTCTAGTATTGTCCAGATTAGCGTGTAGATGGTCCCCTATGAGGGTAGTGAAGGGTACTTAGAGATTGGTGTTTTCAGATTAACTACTATGCATCGGATCATCTATGTAATCGGGTTATGGATACGAGGAAGCTATGTGCCACACCCACTTGGCAGACGTTTTTTTTCTTGGTCGATTCCAAACGTTCATTATTGAACATAATAAACCAAAATGAGGTTGGTAGGTAGTGGCAATGGCAAAGCTGTGTAAACCTTTGTGTAATAATTTGCAGCGTTTTTTCATCGTGCTAACCTTGTGCTGCCGCGCAAGGTACGGTGGTAAGGTGAACGGCGAAATGACGGTTTTAACGAGTGATGAACGATTTTTGTACGATGAAAAATTGCGTAGATTAAGTTCGGTAACAACGAATCGGTTGCCAGCAAAAAACTATTATAAGCCCTGCTCGAGCTTCCCGTAAATTATAAGTACCTAACGACAAAATTGGTCAGAAAACCCTTCTTTTTAAGAAAAAGTTCCCAAATTGCGGGTTTCCTAATGGAAAAAACAAAAGAGTTTTGCTGCATTTTAAAAAGTTTAGGTACTAGTTAATCTTTACAAATAAATTGTGTTTGGAGTTTTAAGGACTGAAACCTAATCGTGGAGCCGGGTTATGCAATTTCATTGCTGGGTTCCATCGTGTTTCTCGGAAAATACCTCGACGGAACTAACAGAAAAGGCACGATCCGAAGCGGATCTTCAAAAAATATTGCGCATTGGGCTCTAAAAGGTATTTTCAGAGTAGAATTATCACAATAATATTAACTTGACATTAATTGTGAGTTTCGGAGAGCTCGTCAAGGTTCTGTAAAAAATATTTCTAGGTAAAAAATTATCAAAAAAGAAGCGGTTGGGTAGGCGGTAGGTAGTGTTTCTTGAAGAATAACTTGGACACGCAGAATCTGATTGTGAATCTGTGATGATTTATCAGAACTCTAATAGGTAGATACCTGAGTTCTTCAATAAAAAACATAGGTACCTGAACTTCGCGAACCTGAGAGGGAAATACCTACTTCATATACAGGATGTCTACAATTTCGATGGGCATGACTTCAGGGTTCGATTTTACAATGTATTTCCAACAAAAAATGTCTCTTAGCAATTTTCTTTTAACCCACGCTCTTCGGAAAAAACATGCTAAAATTGTCACCTTTCCAACGGTCTATCAATTTTTCTGTTCAACATTCAAAAAGAAAGAGTATGTAAATGAAGTTTGAATGTCAAAAAACGTGTGTTTTACAAGCAAATCCATTGTTTCAAGCCGGTTTATGGTCCCCCTCGATCACAAAATGGCTTGACGATTTTGGTATCATTTTCTATGTAATTATTTACGCTGAATCCAATGGTGACACTTCCGAATGATTCCGACTGCTAGAGAGTGGATTTTTCGAAGAAAACCTTCGTTTTTCGTACATAAAATTCGCATCGTACATAAAGTAACACCTTTCTACTCAATAAAAACACCGAATTTCTAGCTGATTGAAGTTTTTGTTGAGTAGAAAGGTATATCTTTATGATATCTTCCATATCTACGAATAATGCGTATTTTATGTACGAAAACCGAAGGATTTCTTCGAAAAATCCACTTTCTAGCAGTCGGAATCATTCGGAAGTGTCACCATTGGATTCAGCGTGAAAAATTACATAGTAAATGATACCAAAATCGTCAAGTCATTTTGAGATCGAGGGGGACCATAAACCGGCTTGAAACACTGGATTTGCATGTAAAACACAGTTTTTTGACATTCAAACTTCATTTACTCTTTCTTTTTGAATGTTGAACAGAAACATTGATAGACCGTTGGAAAGGTGATAATTTGAGCATGTTTTCTCCGAAGAGCGCCCATCGAAATGGGCAGGGATTTACAGTGAAAACGTTGGTCGAAGAAAGTCAAGTTTCAAAAAAGATTTTAAAGTTCGCTTTTTGACTTGATTTTTTGATACTATTTTATTGCTAAAAAAAATTGATTTTGCTTTAGGTAGCTTGGTAATTTAACGCTCTTTCTAAAGGTGTAGTCAGATTTGAATTTTCAGGAGAAATGAGGGAGTTATGACCATATCAGTGGCGTGAGGTCGAAAACGCGAAAAAAAACTTTAAAGTGAAAAAATAGAATTTTGAGTGGGTTGAAAGAAAATTGCTAAGAGGCATTTTTTGTTGGAAATACCTTGTAGAATCGAACCCTGAAGTTATGCCCATCCAAAGTGTAGACACCCTGTAGAGTACTAGGTAACAGTGGGGGTAAAGCATCTCAATTCAATCCACCTTCTACCAATGCTAACGGTATAATTATGGGAGTTTGATCGTTTACTCCAGTAGGATCGAAACTGACGGCGTAAACAGCAATGCTTGCAAACAGCGATTGTGGTTCACTCCCGGCAGGTCAAAAATCAACGTCGTTATCGTTTACTCCTGTTTCGTCAAAATGCAACGCGTATTTGAAAACCGAAAGTGGGAAGGTCACGTTTTATGGTAGGCATACTCATCAACCCAATTTCGAGGAGAGTGATATTGCAAAAGTACAAGTTCGTGCAGCAGTAAAACGAAAGGCCGAAGAAGACATTTCAACCCCGCTAAGGAAGGTAAGACCGTATTTTGGTATAAGGGTGATTCTCAGAAAAAGCTCAATCTTCCAGGCTCAAACTTTGAGTAAGTGAACCGTCTCCAAAAAATTCAAAAAAATTCATGAAGTTTCCTGGGAACGTTAAGAAGAATTTGTAATGCAAGACAGAGCTCAATTCACAGTTTTTAGTCTCAAATTTAAATTTTGAAAATTTATAGTGTGGCGGTAATGAGAACTTGATTTTTGTTAAGTCGTTGGTATTGAGAATATCGTATTAGTTTCACAATTCTGTTTAAAACAATTCATTAAGTTTCCTGGGAACTTAAAGAAGAATTTGTAACGCAAGATAGAGCTGAATTCACAGTTTTTAGTATTAAATTTCAATTTTGAAAATTTTTAGTGCGGCGGTAATGAGAACTAATTTTTTTCTAAGTGATGGTAATGAGAAGCGCAGTTGGTATTGAGAATATCTTATTAGTTTCACAATTCTGTTTCTACCTTTCAAGCAATGAGCTTGTCCAGTTGGTTGGATAAGATGATTATATTGAAAAATCTCTATTTCTATAGATTGATAGGGAGGGAATAAATAAACTAAAATCAATGAAAATCAGAATAGTATCAATGTATTCCAAGTAAGTAAAGAACTGTAAAAAAACTGAAACACTCAGTCAAATGATATTCAAAAAACTCTTATCAGTCTACAACATAATGTATATCAATCTTCAACTCTTTATATTAATTAACTTGACAATTTTGTTAATATTCGTCACGTAACTAACTTAATTACATCACAGATTTGTTTCATTAATATAGTAAGTAGGATAGTAAGTAGGCAAATATTTTTTAAGAAACTCTTGACCATACTTTCTTCTCTGCGCCTTCGACCAGCCTCCCTTTTTTTCATACAAAAATTGTATGAAAATTATTGTTCCGCTGTGTAAAGTGTAGGGTGAGTCATCTCTGAGGGTTACCTAAGGGAACGATAATAATTTTTTTTATTCTGAGGGCTTAGGGCAATATGACGATAACAATATCATAATTCAAATACCTAAAATCATTTTTAAAGATTGTGTAATTACCTTCCTAAATTGAGAAGGTATCAAAGATCTAACTAACTAACTAGGTACTTCTATATTGTACGCTACTAAATTCAGAGCAACAAAAATCTCCCTAAAAATCGAAAAATACCGCACTTCACGCTAATTTTTCCAATATTTCTCCTCTAAAACGTGATTTTACGGGTCGGGGACCGCGTCCCATCGACGATTATACGTCAAAAATTGCGTGGGGAAGACTCGCCATAGACCAGTGAACTCAAAAACCTCGAATAACGCTAATTTTTACCCTCATTTTCGTCTATAACTTCCCAGGATGTTAACCTATCGGAATGCCCAGGTAATATGCACAACTAGACTTCAAATGGAGCATCTGTACGAAATTTCTGATTTTTTCGAGCAAATCTAGACCCCAAAGTGGCGAGGACGGGGTACGGCGAACGGACATTTTTTCAACTTTGCATTTTTGAAATCTACTCATCATGAAACGTGTGAATACAAAGTTCGAGCGAAATCGTTTATTATTTTAAGAATTATTAAACCAATAGAACTAGGCTTGCATAAGGTGATTATCTCATTACCGCGGTCATATCATCATTACCACCGAACAAACATAGAATGGTGGTAATGAAAGGTATGGATGTGCGGTAATGAGAATTTGAGGTTAGAGAGCTTGTCATTGCTTATCCTTAATAATTACAGTTTTCACTCAACGCCATTTTTCGTAGGCAAGAACGATTGAAGAAGCACATGTGATTCAAAAAAATTAATTGGAAACATATCAGCAGATCCATAAAAGGGTGGTAATGACAGGAATAAAAATACGTACCTGCCGCGTGGCCTTCTTTTTCACCGTCCTCCGAGTAACTGCGTGGGCGCGCGGGGGGGTATGGTTTCCCGGGTTCGTGAAGTGCTGCCACCACTGTCCATGGCAACAGTTGAGCGAAATTCCCTCTTTTGAGATCAGAGAGGGGTAATTTTGATATCGGCGCGGTAATGATACTTTTTTCAGATACACAGTTCATTATCACTTGTTGAACCCCCAAGTAAACTTAAAAATAGAAAAAAGCTGTTTCTGTGGAGATTTGTTGGTAGGCTTCCAATTTCACTGAATCTTTTCAACATAAGGACATTTCCCAAGGCTTGGGAGAGAACTTTCATCAGTAAAACAAAATAGTTACAGGCGGTGGTAATGAGAATTGAGTCTTTCAAGACGCAAAAAAATGCATCCATACCGCAAAAATAAATAGTTTTTTCAGCGAGAATAGCAGGGAGTGGTGAGATGAACACAAGGGGAAAGAAAAAAGCAACCACAGGACTAGTTTGTATGGAGAAAACCTCGAGATACACTAGGTTTGAGCTTTCTGTGAGAATCACCCACAAGTATAAGTATAAATTATCAGTACGTATGTTGTTGAAGTGTTAGTTTTGTTGGAGGAGGGCGCTAAGCCCAAAGAGGCGTATTGTGATGTTCAAGTGGGAAGGAAAATTCGTGAAGACAACTGCAACTATCACATTTTCTGGAGCGGAGTAAATAGCAACTCTCTCTTTCTCTGGGTTCCTCGTTTTGATCGCAGGGGAAAACTGGGGGAGTAAACGATCAGCTTTTTTCGGGCACCGGAGTAAACGCTCATACGCCCATAATTATCCATTCGACATAGAGATTTCCATGATTTTCATTTCGTAAGTTATCTAGATGTAATAAGAATTAACTTGTAGTTTACATACTGAGCCTCCTCCTACACTGCTCAGTTTAGCCTCTACTTCAAGTCACAAACTCCTTCATTTTTATTCTCAAAAATTTGTCTATGTTTTTGACCTCATTATCTGTACCACTCTGAGGAGATCTACACAAAACTGGTTACCCTACATTTGAATGGGTTTTATGAAGTACCTACCTGTTCGGAAAATTAGAGCTGGTGATTGGAGTGGAGTAGGAGATTCGTTGGGTGAATTCAAGGCTGTTGGGCACCAATCACAACACTTACACACCGACCGATATTTCGAAGTGACCATCACATCCGCGAAAAATTGATCGACGAAATATCAGAAAAATTATTCGCACTGGAGAATAATAAAGCCAGGATTCTACTACGTCACACACACCACCCCGACCTAGTAAGACTGACTGAGACTGAGCAGTGTTGCCAAGCATAGTTCACCAGAAACCCTTGATTCCAAAAAAATGGTGTTGATATTGAATTTTGACCTCATTTTTTCATTGGGATCAAATTGAACACCAGTAATGCCTTATTTCCTCATGTAGGAATGTTTTTTAAAATGTCCTGGCAACACTGAGTCTCACAACTCCTAATTTTGATCACATTTGGAAAATGGGCTCCATTTTGGGTAGTTGTCTCTGGTACCATGGAAGAAGATAGTCTATCTTCTTCCATGCTGGTACTCTGTGGTTGAAGTGCCACCAGTACTCTACAACTTGTCTCCAGTACTCTGTGAGAGCCACTAAGCTTTTGGTTACTCAGGTCAGTCATTCCTAGAGTGAAAAATTGGAATTTGTACCCTAATTTTAAAATAGGTACATAATTTTAATTTGCCGTAATTTTAATTTGGTAATTTTAAAAATGCCCAAACTCAAAAACTTTTGATATGAAGTTATTTTATTCCCGTCAATTTGTAATAGAATTGAATTTTTAAAATCGAATGAGACCACCCAACACTCCATAGAACCAACCAAGACATTCCAAGTGGATTTTCATAGGAGCTGATTTACCTGAGCAGGGACTGAGGAGGAGCGTGGTCACTCAGGGTCCATCCTCAAAGATGGATAAACTCCCTTCGAAAAGTTTCAGTTTATGCCTATCCGTGCATTCCCAGTAGAATAAATAATAAATAAATAATAAATATATTCAGGCCTCCTTCGTGTATCCCCCCCCCCTTTGCAGTTCCTACTGGGGCAGACACAATCGATTTATTGTGTTTTGATTCAACCATAATTCAAAGAGTACTGGATTCAACTCCATGTGCCTGTCCTCTAGTATCTAGTCTCCATTTTTTCGCTGTTGTTATCAGTTATCTCATCTTGTTTGTCTCTGATACAAAGTCGAAGTTCAAAGACCTCTTCGTTGGAGGCTGTATGTTTCTTGCTAACACCCTAGTGTTTTTTGACGGGTATTTGTGGTAAACCTACCTACCTGATGTATTGATTGATGTATTCTTTTTCGCTTACCTACGTGATTTGAGTTAGCTGCGTGATCAATGTTAGCTGTATGACTGCGCATTTTGGCTTACCTACCTACATGTTATCCTCGATTTGCAACGGCACGTCAAGCAGATGAGTAAAACAAACTTTTCTACCTATCTTCTAAGTACTTAACTCATGATGTAGGCCTTCCTACAACCATACTTTTTTTTACTTGCTAAGAGCTGCGAAATATCAAAATCCACCCATTTCTTATCAGAGGACTTCTTGTTCTATGAAGAGTTGTTTGTAACGCTCGACTACCATCGTAGGAAGTAACTGGTGTGCAAATTGATCCCTATAAAGTTGAGATGTGTTTGTACCCCAGTGGGTCCTCCGTGTGACGCAAAAGTATAGGTATTGTGTGACGTCTTAGGGTCAAGTTTGTGTATTTTATAGTTTGGTGCCCCCAAACGCCCCTGCTTGTGGATGGAGATGAGGACCTGGCGCACTGGGGCGTATTTTCTTCAGGTAAGATCATCGTGTTTTACCATCACCTTTTACACACCTAATTTCGTGATTCAAACTAGGTATTTGGGTGTAAATCAAACGCTTCAGATTTGACCAATGATGGTGTACTAAACCTCAATTTTCCTGAGTTCACATTTCGTTTTCACAGGAATTTCTACAGGTCTGGAAACCATCTAGGTACTCATTCAATGAGGAATTTCACCATGTCGGAATTTCCTATTTTTGACCCCAAAATCGGATTCAGCACCTCGAAAAACCTCCTAAGGCAAACTTTCAGCCCGAACTTCCTAAATTACGAATAAACAAATCAGTGTAGAACCGGGAAAATGACGGTAAATTCCGGGAAAAACCGGGAAAATGACGTCATCCCGGAATAGTTCATTTATGGCCGCTTGAAGCGCTGAGATCGAGAAATCTATAGTCCCCAGATGCAAAATTTCACGAAACAGTAAAGTTCGAAATCGAAAAACTGAAGAAAAAAATAGAAAAAGCAAGATGGGGAAAATTAGGTTTCCCCTGTGTTTGTTTGATAACTTTTCTCTTAGAAAACACGATTTCGTCGTCGCAATGGGCAACACTGGGAGGAGACGCCGATCCAAACAGCCCAATCAGCGAGCGTTCCCGCATCACGTCCGTTTTCCCGGTTAGTTTTGAAATCAAAAATTTTGATTGTCTCCCAAAAATAACAGGAGACTTATTTTCCGAAATCAGCCCGATTTTCATCTATCCCACACCATTAACACCTTGCACGGGGGAAAAAAAACGCGTTGGTCCCCTGTGGCGGAGAAATTTTTTTCGCCGAAACGCTATAGCAGCAACATATATTAAAAAGTACATTTTTCCAAAAATTTTGACATAAAAAAAGTTGAGAATTTTGAGAATTTATTCTCGGCGTCAACGTGACGCGGCCAGCGGTGGAAATCAACCCCTATGTGAGTGGGTTGGCTTAGGCCGCCCGTCCACTGGACGCGAATTCTGGCGGCCTTTGCAAGGGAGATAGGTTGATGGTGCATAGAATGGGTAGGAATCAATCATGTACGACAATAATATTATTATATTTATAATATTATAATATTATTATATTATAATACCCAGCTATTCCATACCTGGAAAGAGAACGAGTCTTCTCTTTTTTGGGAGCTTTGTAGAGTACTCTGGCAAAGATTCAAAACAGAAAAACCGAGTGAAACACAAAAAAAATCGGAGTCGAACCACTGTCTTTTTCACGATAACGAACTGAAAGTATGAAACTTATGAAAGGATTGAGCTGATTATTGACACAACCAACAATTGAACAATGTCGATCAACCTTAAAAAGAGTGAATCATTCCGTAAAAATTAATGAAAAATGTGAAAACATAAAAAAATTACCGGAGGAGCACACAAAGATAAGGTGTCACTTTGATAACTGCTCAATTACCTTCAACCTCGACCGATTCAGCTCCGGATTGAACCGTTCAACTCATAATATGTTCATCTATCACGAAAAAATGCTAGAAAAGAGTGGAAACTGGGAACGAAAGAACAGGAGCAGATATTCTTGAACCTGTTTTGCGAGAGGTGTTTGTGTGACATAGACGCGATCCGCGTTCAACGTGTTAACTATTCAGGAAAAATGTAAACAGAATTCGGTGAAATTCCTCATTCTGCATAGTTAACCATAGAATGAGGAATTTCACCGATTTCTGTTTGCATTTTTCCTGAATAGTTAATGGTGTGGGATAGATGAAAATCGGGCTGATCTCGGAAAATAAGTCTCCTGTTATTTTTGGGAGACAGTCAAAATTTTTAATTTCAAAACTAACCGGGAAAACGGACGTGATACGGGAACGCTCGCTGATTGGGGCTGTTCAGATCGCCGTCTCCTCCCAGTGTTGCCCATTGGGACGACGAAATCGTGTTTTCTAAGAGAAAAGTTATCAAACAAAAACAGAGGAAACCTAATTTTCCCCATCTCGCTTTTTCTATTTTTTTCTCCAGTTTTTCGATTTCGAACTTTACTGTTTCATGAAATTTTGCATCTGGGGACTATGGATTTCTCGATCTCAGCGCTTCAAGCGGCCATAAATGAACTATTCCAGCATGACGTCATTTTCCCGGGTTTTTTAAACATTCGTATTTTCTACACTTTTTTGTTTATTCGTAAATTAGGAAGTTCGGGCTGAAAGTTTGCCTTAGGGGGTTTTTAGAGGTGCTGAATCCGATTTTGGGGTCAAAAATAGGAAATTCCGACATGGTGAAATTCCTCATTCATGAAATTTCTCATTTGACGCATTTTCTGAAAATCCTCCCCAGCTGCCTACCCGAAATCGAACTTGGTGTTGTTGAAACGTCTGTGTCAGAGAGTATTCGAAATTACTGATAGGTGTACCAAAACGATTTTTGTATGGTTGCTGTATTTCGAAATGCTAGATTTTCGGAAATTCTGGCGAGGGTTTGGGAACGGTAAAAGGGAGGGAACCCCCGGTCTTCCTGGTCGACTATCCGAATTACAGTCACCGAAACAACAGTGTTTATTTGCCCCAGACTTGACAGAATCGACCAACACGCTGAGAAAAAAACCGACATCCTCTTCTTACAACTAGAGAAAAACAAACCCAGCATGTTGCAAGCTCACTGATAACAAGCGCGCACGCGCATAAAACGTCTTGTTGAATCGTGTGTGCAAAGTTTTGGGAGTTGGTGACAATTGAAGAGCGCCACTTGCAAAAGGGGCTAAGTGCCATTCAAGAGAACTTAGAAGGAACTAAAAAAACAGTGTACATCTAAGAAAAGTTTGCACAATGGGGAATTTGCCTCACATTTTTTTTTCGAATGAGGGTTTATTTTTATGGAATAAAACCATAGTGAGCTGCTCGAAAACGCATCCAAAAAATTTAGAGAATTTAAGGAAGATGGGAATTTTAAATGTGGTGGCAATGTGTAAGAGGCAGCCATGTTTGCAACGTAACGGATATTCTACCAATCTGACTTCAAAGGAGGTTCTGTGGCGCTTACCACAGAAGCGGAACATACACGAACTTTTAGCTTCCGAGTAGTGCGCACAAGAGTGCGCCACGATCTGGCAGGAAGAACCCAGACACAAAAGTGACCAAAAGAAACAATATTACTCACTTTTTTACAATACGAATCTACCTACTAGTTTATCAAGCATTATTAGTCTTCATCTTCTCTTATTTAGTTTCAAGATTTGAATCACATTATTCGAGTAGCCATTTCACTGGATCGTTTTGTGTGGCGTGCTAGAACTCTGTCTGTTGTCGGAGTTGTTTCCGCGTCGTTTTTTTTTTCGTATGACGTCAACAATATTCCTCGATTTTCGCGGTGTTTTGTAACAGAGGTTCACTTGTTTAGTCATTTTCTCCTACGGTAATTTTTTCCCCTTGGTTATTCCTAGTGTTAAACGTTATTCTAGGGCCCTATTATAGGATTTGACTTGAAATTCCAGAATCTATAATTGAGGCGAATTCCCCATTTTATTGAGAAAAACGTTAAAAACACAACTTGGGGAATGTAATCAAGTAGTATATTGTTATAAAATATATCATGCAGACATTTTTATTTATTCAAATTTTCTACCAAAAGGGTCTAAGTACCATACAAATTGCACATAGGGTAACTCAAAAAAGCAAGTAGCTAGTAGTGAAAAAATATCATTTTGAACTATAATATTCATATAGATAATGTTTACATCAATTTATTATTGTGTATTATTAATTTGTAGTGTTATTTCTAGGAATTATGACGGCCAATCGAACATTAAAATGTAAGCCACTGAAAAAGTCTTAAGATTAATAATGAGCTCGAAGATTTAAAAAAATAGAAAAAGATTAAAATGAAAATAAAGCTCATTGGTTTGAATGAATGGAATGATGACAGCCAATCGAACTTTAAAATGTAAGGTATCGAAAAAGTCTTATGATTAATAATGAGCTCAAAGATTTAAAAAAATGAGAAAAAGATTAAAATGAAAAAAAACCCTGTGTTGTTGCCTGTAAAGTCGGTATACGGGCGAAAGTTTTACGTGACAACGACTTTGAGTGGTAAAATAATTTTAATGTTAATATTCATTCGTATAGTAGGAAGAAGGATAAAATAAAATTCTTTGTCAAGTTGCACAGAGTAGGTATTTCCCGTAGGTAGTAGGTATTTCCCATGGGTGGGGGGGGGGAGTGAGTGCCAGGGAAGGGGGGCGGGGCGCTCCCGCTTTTGTGAGCACCGGGGAAGGTGAGGGGCCGCCCGCCTTTAGGGAGCGCCGAGCTGCACCCCCTCCGTGAGCGGAGCGTAACGCAGTTTCTTGAAGTGTCTCCCGGTAAACCAATTTATAAGACGTTGTCACGTCAATAAAGCTCATTGGTTTGAATGCCTACTTCTCATTGTAGCGACTAGCTCCAGATAGTAAATTTGGTTTTCTTGTTTTACAAAAGGAATCATATTTTCAATATCTTTTATTTTGGCAGCAGACCAAATTTTGGGCTCACTGACAAGTGCCTGAATATCAACTTGTCGAAAAGTCTCCATGTTGATACCTCTCTTGAATATCTTCACTTTTCGAGCTGGTGCTACATCACTGTAGCTACTCTTCACTTCTACACATCCTTCTTCAAGCAGAACTCGATTGAATTTGAATGAAACAAGCTGTGATATCCCAAGAGTCTTGGTGTCCAATGTGTCCTTGGCCAATGCCATCCAGTTATACAGGGTGTCTACACTTTGGATGGGCATAACTTCAGGGTTCGATTCTACAAGGTATTTCCAACAAAAAATGTCTCATAACAATTTTCGTTTAACCCACTCAAAATTCCTTTTTTTTCACTTTGAAGTTTTTTTTCGCGTTTTCGACCATACGGCACTGATCTGGTCATAACTCCCTCATTTCTCCTGAAAATTCAAATCTGACTACACCGTTAGAAAGAGCGTTAAATTCCTAAGCTACCTAGTGCAAAATAAAAATCTTTCAGCAATAAAATAGTTTCAAAAAATCAAGTCAAAAAGCAAACTTTAAATTTTTTTTCGATACTTGACTTTTTCCGACCAAAGTTTTTACTCTAAATCCCTTCCCATTTCGATGGGTGCTCTTCGGGGAAAACATGCTCAAATTGTCAGCTTTCCAACGGTCTATTAATTTTTCTTTTTAACATTTAAATTGGAAGAGTAAATGAAGTTTGAATGTCAAAAAACGTGTGTTTAACAAGAAAATTCGGTGTTTTAAGCGGTTTATAGTCCCCCTCGATCTCAGGACGGCTTGACGATTTTGGTATCATTTCCTATGTAATTTTTTACGCTGAATCCAATGGTGATACTTCCGAATGATTCCGACTGCTAGAAAATGGATTTTCCGAAGAAAACCTTCGTTTTTCATACATAAAATATGCATTATTCGTAGATATGGTAGTGAGTATAAAGTAACACCTTTCAACTCAACCAAAACTTCAATTAGCTAGAAATTGGGTGTTTTTATTGAGTAGAAAGGTGTTACTTTGTGCGCACTACCATACCTACGAATAATGCGTATTTTATGTAGTAAAAACGAAGGTTTTCTTCGGAAAATCCATTTTCTAGCAGTCGGAATCATTGGGAAGTATCACCATTGGATTCAGCGTAAAAAATTACATAGGAAATGATACCAAAATCGTCAAGCCGTCTTGAGATCGAGGGGGACTATAAACCGCTTAAAACACTGGATTTTCTTGTTAAACACACGTTTTTTGACATTCAAACTTCATTTACTCTTCCAATTTAAATGTTAAAAAGAAAAATTAATAGACCGTTGAAAAGCTGACAATTTGAGCATGTTTTCTCCAAAGAGCACCCATCGAAATGGGAAGGGATTTAGAGTAAAAACTTTGGTCGAAAAAAGTCAAGTATCGAAAAAAATTTTAAAGTTTGCTTTCTGCCTTGATTTTTTGAAACTATTTTATTGCTGAAAGATTTTTATTTTGCACTAGGTAGCTTAGGAATTTAACGCTCTTTCTAACGGTGTAGTCAGATTTGAATTTTCAGGAGAAATGAGGGAGTTATGACCATATCAGTGCCGTGAGGTCGAAAACGCGAAAAAAAACTTCAAAGTGAAAAAAAAGGAATTTTGAGTGGGTTAAACGAAAATTGTTAAGAGACATTTTTTGTTGGAAATACCTTGTAGAATCGAACCCTGAAGTTATGCCCATCCAAAGTGTAGACACCCTGTAGAATGTGTTCATTACCTTGACCATGAAAAGGGGTTCAGTTTGCTTAGAATTCACGATTATTTCAATCAAGTCTTTTGGAACTTCAGGTTTCTTCCCCTTCTTGGCACGCTCTATGGCTCCGAAGTCCCTGTCGCAGGACAAAAATGTATGGCCCGACAAAGGGTACCGCTGATCAAATTCTTCAAAAGTGCCTCTGGCAATAAGGGTTATGTAGAGAGCCAAAACCTTTTGGAAAGTAAACCTACCAGATCAAGTGAAACATGGAGCTATAGAACACCCTTCTACCTCCATGTCGTCGATAATGCAACCTCATGGTACTTAGGCCTGTTTGGTTCGAGATGCTAATTTCAACCGCTTGGAGCAGCACTATCGTCATAATATTCTCAGAGCAACTCCACTGAGGCACATAGGCCCCAAATCAACGAAAAAAGCTCATTGTGAAAAAATGGCACTTAGACCCTTTTGCAAGTGGCGCTCTTCAATTATGTCAACAAATGACCAGCTCCGAGGACACAAAGCTTTCCTGTCTTCTGTAAAGAGAAAGGAAAAGCACCGGCAGTTATAGGATCAATGAGAAAGCGGTTCTTCGTCCATAATTTAGTTTGGGAGAGGATTTCGGTGTAACATTACAATATTTAAGTACAGATATCTCGAAATTTGCATTTTTCCTATTTGTTGGGGATGTTCACATTTGCCTAATCGCTCGGTCGGCAGTTCGTTGTCCACCCTTCAGGTCCTGATGGGTACCGGTTGGAGCGACTTCTCCAAGAACGTGTGGGGGCTCATGACGTCATCCCACCTCTCCTTCTCTCTCTCATCTTCTTCTATATAGTTGTCCAGGATCCGCCAAACCTCTTCAGTCCGTGCAATTTTCTTTAACAATACGTCCCACGATCTTCCAACGCATCTCAGCCGCCATGATTGCCAAATCCATGATCGCTGGGGTTTTCCTCGCGGTCGCCATTGTCTACGGTGAGTGCCCTTCAGTGCGGATTCTGGAGAATTACACCGCTCCATTGAATTACCCCTTCTGAAGGTTTTTTAATTGAAAATTTTACTGATAAAATAATTTGTCACGCAGTTTTGAACCACTAACTCACAAAATCCTACAGACCATTAAACATTAATTTTCTTGAACTTCAAAAACTTGATACAGAATCATTCAATCTTCGTCATTCAATAATTCATTTCTATACTAACATTAGGTCCTCGAAAACTAAATTTCTACTCGCATTTTCTGAACTCAAGTTTCTCAGCTTCCTGAACACCTTTAGTTTCTTGTCTATCCGTGTGTTCACAACTACACGGAATCGTTGTTCGATTTTAATCAAATTTCCGGTGTTGACATCAACATAGATACGTCCCCTATGAATGTCCAAAATGATTCTACTTAATACCTATTTCCACGGTATAATAATAAGATTTCTCTCAAACTTGGAGGGTTGTTTGGGTCTGGCCATGAATACATTAAACTTTTGTACTCCAAGTAATTCTATAATTCCATGTTACTCTAAGCAGGAAGCTACACTGCCCACCCTGCTTGCCAGACGTTTTGTTTTTCCAAGGGATTCATTAATGATTCCAATTTTTTTCTCCGCCGATTTACTTGAATCTTGGTAAATAGATAAAATTTAACGAGCTCAAGTGCTATTGCAATGACATTAATTTACATTTTTTGATCGGATGAAAAACGTTTTCCTATGTTATGTGAGTTAGTTCAGATGATATCTTACCATAGGATCTAGCGGAAAACGACAAAACTGTTTACTCAACTGACTCAACTACCTCATAATCACTTCCAGAGGTTCCCGAGAGGCTGTACACTAATATAGCCTATTTTATGCCTTAAGGGCTGAGGCATATGTGTGGTATAGCCACATATTTCGTCCGACGGACGAACAAACAAAGAGATTTACATTCGTAGATACCATTAGATGGTGATTAAGTACGTGTACACATTACTCCTACAACTAATCTATTGCAGTTATCTAACTCGTAAGAATACATCATAAATACATGGCTCTGCTATCACGACACTTGATTCATCACCTGTCATGTTCGTCCTGTTATTATCTTTAGCTCTGTTTTCCTCGTAGCTGACCAGGATGTTCACCCTAATCGCTCATACCTCATTAGAGAGATATTTGTGAATCTCTCAACCTGGCCACCAGTGTTTCTGTTTCTCTGGCCGACTTTTATATTAAATCTCATTTAGTTAGGACAAGAGTTTGATAATATTTTTAGCTATTAGCCCCATCGACTTTCACTTGAAGATTGGTTAGCAATGAAACCCTTAAAGAGAGATGAGAGATCAATAAAACGGTCAGTAATCAGACCTGAAATTGTAAAAGAGGAATTTTGAAAGTTTCTACTAGAAATTTCAAACAGATGGAATCGATTATTCCTCTAATAAATTAAAATTTCCTTTACTTAAACATTTCATTATAGAAAGAAATTTCCTGAGGAAGATTTATAAATTTTCGATATAAACATCTAAAATTAGCTCTGTACAATTCTGGCATTTTATTTTATTTGTATCTGAGAGAAATTCGTGAGAGCTTTCGGAAAAAAGGGTTGTTCGAGGGGTATCCGATGATCAGAAAAAAACGAAAACTAGCGTAGGAACATCCACCAACACCGCGTCAACCTTCTGTACTAACAGTTATGACGTCACATACCCAACGCTAATCTCCTGTACTAACAGATATGACGTCACCTACCCTGCGCCAACCTCCTGTACTAATGATTATGACGTCATCCATCCCCCGCTAACCTCCTGAATTAGCAGTTTGACGTCACCCACCCTGCGCCAACCTTCTGTACTAAGAGCTATGACGTCACATACTTCACGATAATCTCCTGTACTAACAGATATGACGTCACATACCTCACGATAATCTCTTGTACTAACAGATATGACGTCACCTATCCTACGTCAACCTCCTGTACTAATGATTATGACGTCACCCACCCTGCGCCAACCTTCTGTACTATTGCACAGAAGGTACCTACTACTAAGGTTTTGCACTATGGTATTAGGAGGATTTTAAGAATGCTTAACCCGAATTTGGATCGAAAATGAAAATTTTGCTTCCAAGTCTACAAAGGTATACAGGGTGTTTCACGAAAAGGTTATACCCCCCTTCATTTCCGCAAAATACAGCGCAAAAAATTCCAACCAACGCAATTCTTCATGATTTTTTGTGAGGATCTCAGGAAAAATACTTTTGCGCAAAAATGTTGCGCGCAATCGTGCGCAATTGACACTAACTTAATTTTTTCAAATGGAACCCCCCCTTTTTTATTACAGATTCGGATTCTACGTCAAAATTCATGAAAAATTCATACCCGAACCGATTTTTTTATTGCGCGCAACCTGGCTTTTTAGGACGTCCCACAGTAAGACTTGGGCGTCCTTATGCGATCGATCTGGGGTGAAGGAGGACAACACTCAACAGAAAAAAAATAGCCACACAGTAATCCGTTTTAGACCATTCTGAATCCAAATCCGCGAAAAAAACCATAGGTGTATGTCTGTGTGTGTGTATGTGTGTGTGTATGTGTGTGTGTAACAAAATCTTGTGTACTCTGCCCAGGCCTTAGTTCTCAACCGATTTTCCTGGTTCTTTTTTGTTCGACGCGGAAAACTATCTAGTTGTGCACTACGGCGCCGGAATTTCCAATTTTGCCTTTTAAGGGGGGGAGAGGGGGGTTAATGCTTAAAAACGTACGTTTGCGGGCATAATCTTGTAAACTCTGCCCAGGCCTCAATTTCCAACCGATTTGTGTGTTTCTTTTTTTGTTTGACTAAAATAACTTCCGAGTTGTACATGATTTCACCAGAGTACCAAAATTTGCAAGAGGAGGGGGTGGGTGGGGGGATAATATTCACAAAATATCCGATTCTTCAATATTTTGGTTCCTTTACTGCTTACTAATTGTATCCAAGCTTTGAAATTGAGGAAAAATTCTCATTATACCTCCGGATTTGCATAAATTACTTTCTGTACCACCATGGAAATAAAAGTGGTGCCACCATGGTGCCAGGGCACCATAAACCTCTTATTTCTTGGGTTTTTGGTGTTTCACCTTGAATACGGATGAGACATTCGACGGACTGCCTACTAAACCTAATAGATGAAAGTTCAATGTTACGACGTATTTCCACTTTGGTGCCAGACTGGCACCATTGGTGGTGGTGGGGCGGGGGGGGGGGGGGTGTGAACTCGAATTCGCATGTTGGGTGTCGTAGATCATGGATTTTAAACTGCTCTTCAGATTCGAGGCTCCCATTCCGCTAGAAATGTTAAGGTGGATAATGGGGGGGTCACTATTTCTTCCCTAAAGTAATAAATAAATTACATCGAGAGAAACAGTCTTATCGCTCAACAACTGGTTAAACTGATCCAATACTTATCCAATGGGACGTCCCCTGGAATGCATGCATTACTAAACAATATGTTTGAACGCGCAAACGCTTTTTGCGCAACTCCACAATTGCACAAAAATTAGGTTTTGGAGAACCCTAAGTGTGGCACATGTTTTGTCATCATTTTTTTACGCTAAATCACGTGGTGTCATCCGTTTTTCAATTTGACCGGAATTTTCTAAATGGCAGCCAAAAACTCGGTTGTTACTAGTGAAAAAATTGCTCTTTTTAAATCGTTATGAGTTGTTAGGCAATTTTATTCAGTTCAATCATGATCTTGCTGCCAGTTTTTATTTTCAACTCCACCGTGGACGGCACCAAGCCCGTGGTTCAAAAGTCGGTGAGAAAATAAAAAATAAATATGATTTCGACCACAAAACTGACGTTTTCGTGAAAGAAATGTTAATTTTTCCTCTTGAAATCTTGGTTTTCCTCAAAACGGATGACACCCTGTGATTCAGCGTCAAAAAATGATGAAAAAACATGTGCCACCCTTAGGGTTCTCCAAAACCTAATTTTTGCGCAATTGTGGAGTTGCGCGAATTAGAGCGTTCAAAAAGCCAGGTTGCGCGCAATAAAATGAATCGATTCGGGTATGATTTGTTCATGAAATTTGACGTAGAATCCGAATCTGTAATAAAAAAGGGGGAGTTCCATTTGAAAAAATTGAAGTTAGTGTCAATTGCGCACGATTGCGCGCAACTTTTTTGTGCAAAAGTATTTTTCCTGAGATCTTCACAAAAAATTATGAAGAATTGCGTTGATCGTAATTTTTTAGGCTGTATTTTGCGGAAATGAAGGGGTGTAACCGTTTCGTGAAACACCCTGTATAACGAAAGCATTGTTTTCACTTTTCAAGACTAAAAAAAGTTCTCTCCAATATCAACATTTAAACTCACGTTTTACGTTTTAGGCCTTCCTGAACAATTTTGGTTGCGTGGCTGTCATTAAATCCTTGTAAATTATAAGAAGTAATTGTCCGATTTCGATGAAATTTTCAGAGATTGTGCGGATTTACGTACAGATGGTCTCCTTTGAGTTTAGTACAAAGCCACGATGCATTGGATCATCTATACAATCGGGTTATGGATACGAGGAAGCTATGTGCCACACCCACTTGGCAGAAGTTTTATTTTGTATGCAGATTATAACGGGCTATGGAACATCATTGCATCCCACCTACTCGTTAATTGTCAATTTTCTATATTACTTAACTGTTAATTTTTCTCCGTTAAATAATATCCTCACAGGTAATTCCATGAATATGAAGATTACCCCTTCATTGAGCGCCCTCGAGCTTGAAGGAAAATTAAGTGAATAATTGGTTGATTCCTATCTACTCGTACCTATCGAAAAGAGAGAACTGGTGGGGAATATGAACGGACGCTCAAGATCTGACGTCAATCAATCTACTTAACTTCTCGTGCCGACATCGTCGTAAATAATAATTCGGTTTTTAACAGGCAATCACGGCTTCGGGGAAACTTGACGGAAGGATGACCGAAATAAATGCGAAAAGATGGATCGCAGAGGTAATGGCCCCCAGGCCTCTTGATGTGGACGTATTTTCGAACAGGAGGCATTACGTGGGTTTTGACCTTGGAAGGAGTTACAAGAATAGGAAAAAATACGTTAGCGACCGTAATTAGGATCGGGGAAGATTTGAAGTCGCGTTTCTCACAGCAGGGGCCTGCGATGAGTCAGAGTTCGTGTTCCAGGTATGGAAGTTACCTTCGAGTTACATTGTTCTGAGCTTCCCCAGGTAGACACTTTGTGCACCCTGGCCACGTCTGACACTCGCAATGAACGAGATGAAGATCAATTTACAAGAGTAGATGTTTCATCATAAAAAGTCCGCCAAGTGGGTGTGGCACGTAGGTTCCGATTGTATCACGTCCATAACCCGATTGGAAAGATGATCCCATGCATAGTAGCTAATCTCAAAACATAGACAAATCAACTCGAGACTTCAGAGCGTTAAAAACTTGAATCAACTTTTGTCTTTCTAAATTTGAAGAGTACAGGATTTTACGCGTCCATCCTATTGGCTTATTTAGAAAAAAAAACGCTGCAAATCATTGCTCAAAGGTTTATTATTTTCTGTATAGATCACCCTTCTGTATAGATCACTGGTTCTCCATCAATAGCACCTACCACCATCTGTATTCTCCCTTGACCTTCCCTCTCAAATTTCAGCTTCCTGCGTTCAATAGGATTGAAAATGACTTCGGAGCTCACTCAGCTGATCAGTGATCTGAGGAGTGAAGAAGATCTCCTCGAATGCTGAAGACGCCTGGAAGAGCACTTCCATTCAATAGGAGTAAAAATGGCTTCGGAGCTCACTCAGCTGATCAGTGATCTGAGGAGTGAAGAAGATCTCCTCGAATGCTGGAGACGCCTGGAAGAGCACTTGCATTCAATAGGATTGAAAATGGCTTCGGAGCTCACTCAGCTGATCAGCGATCTGAAGAGTGAAGAAGATCTCCTCGAATGCTGGAGACGCCTGGAAGAGCACTTTCATTCAATAGGATTGAAAATGGCTTCGGAGCTCACTCAGCTGATCAGTGATCTGAAGAGTGAAGAAGATCTCCTCGAATGCTGGAGACGCCTGGAAGAGCACTTTCATTCAATAGGATTGAAAATGGCTTCGGAGCTCACTCAGCTGATCAGTGATCTGAAGAGTGAAGAAGATCTCCTCATATGCTGGAAACGCCTGGAAGAGCACTTCCATTCAATAGGATTGAAAATGGCTTCAGGGCTCACTCAGCTGATCAGTGAGCAATGATTTACCTACCAACATTTTTTTTACCTACCAGCTAGGTACTACCTACCACACCATACTGGCTTCACACCTTCACAATCAAGTTTATTAGAAAGAAATAAACGTTTCACACTCGATTCGAAAAATAGAAAGCTTCATATGGAAATTTGATTACTGGTTACGCAGAAGGCAAAACTGTATACAAATCGAAGAAATGAAGCATTTGATAAAATTTGAACGGAGATTAGACCTCTTTTGCGATTCACACTCATGATTCTGTTTTATCGAAGGAAAACCTTCAAGTTCTCGTAGGGACCGAACGTCACAAAATTTTTTAAAAATTCAATACTATTTAAAATTGGTGAAAAAACGATACCTTTATTTCGAGAGTTTTCGAGCAACGGCACTCTTGAAAATTTCAACCCTTAATTTTCACCCCTTAGAAGTGACCTACATCAACCAAAAGCTTCGCGTCACAACTAGACCCCAAATGGAGCCCATATACCAAATTTGAACCAAATCGGTCCAGTGTTGCTAAGAAAAGTGCCGCGTACGGCGGACGGACGGAAATTTTTTTATTCGATTTTCGGATTCTACGTACCTTGAAACGTAAAACATCAAATTTTGAGGGGGGGGGGGTTAAATTTTTTTTCTTGCTCGATTCCAAAGGCTTATTATTGAAAATAATAAACCAAAATGAAGCTATTGCAATGGCCTTCAAATTTTCAGAATAGAAAATTTTCTTCGTTTGAAATCAATCTTGGAACATTCTGAAAGGATTCCTGTAGTTTATATCTATTGTAAACGACTTGTACTTTGGGTATTCTAGTGTTGATTTACCATGCAGAAGTATATTGTGGAGGTAATAATGTCCATTCCAGTATCGGCTTTATTTCTTCTTTATGGAGGCACTGAACTACCACCATCTTTCCTTGGTGGTGGGAATTTTTTTTTTTTAATATTTAAGTAGGCATTTTTAACTTAAATAATTAAATCTGTGATGTTATGGCTACTACATCTCACCATTACTGGAAAAACGCTGCACATTATTACACAACGGTTTATTATTTTTCTGTACGGATCACACGCCTGCAATGAATACGGCTTTGCCATTATCAGTACCTACCAACCATGTTGTCACACAGGGTTCACTGCCAATTTTATTTTGGCAGAAAGTGGTATGTACCACTTGAATGGTACTTGCCATCAAAACATCGTTATCCGAGAGTTGTGGGTGCCCTCATATTCATTACGGAATTTGATCCTTGCGAGCACAACTTAGTGATATGAAATTCTTGTCGAAGAAACGAAAAATCGCATTTGATCAGAGGAATAGAAATTTGGCTAGGTTCCGTCTATAACCATTCATTTGAGATTTAGATTCACCAATTCACTTCATTCTCTGATGTTTCTTCTTTATTATTCGTCGTCTATTAATTTAAGTCCTTATGTGGTGTGAACATTGGTTCTACATAACTCTGGTTGGTCTCATTCGATTATAAATATTCTATACTACTTACTACTTACTTCTATATTACATTGACTTAAGAACGTGAGCGAAATCATCAGAACGAATTCTGATCTTCCCTTTGGAAGACAGCACGGATGACGTCCGCGACGCCAGGAATGGCGGAAGTTTTTGGGCTAGGGAGTTTTGGAAATTTCATCCCTCATTTTTTCATTCCTTTGGAATGATTGACAATAATCAAAAGCTTTGGGGCATAACTTAACCCCGAATGGAGCCCATATACCAAATTTCATCAAAATCTGTCCACGTTCACTAAGGAAAGTTGTAACGATCGCCACGCAGCTTACGGCGAAAGGACGGAATCATTTTTATTTGATTTTATTCTACTTTTATTCTGCTTACTTTGAAACGTAAACCATAAAATTTTGAGGGGGGTTTTAAAAAGTTTTCTATCCAAAGTTTCATTATCGAAAATTATAAACCAATATTGCTCTTACTACACACATGATAAGGACCCTGATCCAGGGTAGAAACGTCTTCTCAAGAAAGACGATAAAAAACAAGTCTAGAATGGTTAATTCTGGGTCTGTTCGGAGAGGCAGTCCGGAACCAGTTCGGAACCAAACCGGAACTGAAAAGGGGAGGGGATAGTGGCGAATGGACCCCTCCGAACCGTTCAGGACCAAAATCTTGCTCATAAAGTGAAGAATATTAAAGTCCTGAATCCGTCAAAACCGAATCAAATATTTCCTTGAAAATTCGTTCATTCACTCATTCTGCACGGATGGAACTTTTTTATTATAAATATTACATACTTTTTGCTTTGACAGCCGAATTATACAACAATATAACTTTATAATTGTGAATCAATTGTAAATTTAACCAATTTTTTTAATGACCATTTCAGGACAACAAAGTTCTTCTGGGGTGTCCGACATCTGCTTAGGTTGTATTTGCGAAGCGATTTCCGACTGCAACATCACTACTCAGTGCAACGGCGATACGTGCGGCCTCTTCAGAATAACCTGGCCCTACTGGAGCGACGGTGGCAAACCAGTTCTCAAGTTCGACAACCCGGAGGATCCTGGAGGTGAGAACTCGATGACACATCGGTTTTACTAGCAGGCCAAGTCCTGCTGCTTTCAAAACGAACGTCGGTTATGTAAAAATAGTCCGATCAGTGAGAAGGGGAAGAGAGACAGAAGTTTTTCCAACTATGTAGCTTTTCGTCTCTCTTAATGAATGAAATGAGAGCTACCAGTTTAAGCTAATAGATTCTGTGGATCAGGATCTACGTAAAGATAGGCCGTACAACCTTTAACGCACTTGAGTTTATCATTAAACAATGCACGAGAGTATGAAACATGAAAGAGAACAGAATGGGGGAGTGCGACATGATACAGAATAAAATAAAGCCCAAAAAGGTCTAGTTTAGATTAAAAGTATCTACACTGCATGCAGACACATCTGTACATGGATATGTCTTATGATGGCAATTTAAATGATGAGCTCACTCAGCTGATCAATGACCACTCAGGCGCCTTCAGCATTCTCCATTGACCCGCCCTCTCAAATTTCAGGTTGCTGCGTTCAATAGGAGAGGAAATGGCCTTGGAGCTCACTCAGCTGATCAGTGATCATCAACTTTGATGATGTATAGAAGTATGTATCGATTGACCCTGCCTCTCAAATTTCAGCTTCCTGCGTTCAACAGCATCAAAAAAACACGTTGCATTGTTTCGTGTCGAAAGTTTTGGAATGACCCCCAGAACTAAGACATGTCCATGTCAAAATAGAGAACAGATAGCAAGATAACAGGCATGGAAGAAAGTAATCAGTTCCTATGAAACAGAGTCCTTGAGTACCTGTGTAGTGATGCCAATATTTCAATACCCCCTCACAGATTTTTTTAAATTGTTGAATGCGGAACATCAAGAAAGTTACAATTTTAGATCATTTAAATACCTAGTCCAAATTCTCGATACAAAAATAAACTTTACAACATAAGAAACATTGTTCAGACGTGATGTTTCAAGCGTTGATGAGAAATTATACTTTATTTAAGACACATCATAGATCTGAACGTTGTGAATACGAGGAAACTATGTGCCACACCCACTTGGCAAACTTTTTACAATTATTATTGAGGGCTCGTCTATTACTTGAGTGAACTCATGCAATCGTTCTTCAAGCTTAAGTCGAAGTTGCTATTTAATTTTTAATTTTTTTCCGAATTGCTAAAATGAATAAATGACGCGAGTATGGAGTAGTGAAGAGTAGAATTACTAAATATTGACCTTTTACAGTACTTCCGCTACTAATTTTTGTCAAATGTACTCACAATCATGTAAATAACAAAATTTATTATTTTTCTAATAGATCACTCGTCTGCAAAGAACACGGCTTTGCCATTGTTACCACCAACCAACTTGAAGAAAAACATCGATCGCATTTCAGTCAGCTAACATTTGAACGGAGATTAGGCCTCCTTGGAGATTCACGTTCTTGTTTCTGATTTATCGTAAGGGAGCGAACGGTTTGTCCTACAGGGCTAAAAATTCTTAAAAAATTCAGTGCTATCTTAAATTGAAGGAAAAACAATACCTTTATTTCGAAATTTTTTGAGTTAAGGCGTTTTCAAAATTTCAACCCTTGGAAGGTACCTACATCAACCAAAATCTTCCGGGCACAACTAGACCCCAAATGGAGCCTACATATCAAATTTCATCAAAATCGGTCAATGCTAAGTGGCAAAAGTGCCGCGTACGGCGGACGGACGGCCACATTTTTATTCGATTTTTGGATTTTACGTACCTTGAAACGTAAACCAACAAATTTTGAGGGGGGTTTAAAAAAAGTTTCTTGGTCGATTCCAAAGGTTCATTATTGAAAATAATAAACCAAAATGGGAAAAATCGTTTATTCGGTTCAGACCGACTGACGTCATCGTATCACGATGGGGTTTTAAACCGAAGCAATGAATGAAAGATAGGATGTCTGGGAGAGGAGCGATGTCTGCGAATTAGGCTGGAAGACATCTTCCGAAATCAGGTTTCCAAATTTCTTGTCAGATTTGGGTTAAACACTGTTCGAGAGTTCTAGTTTCGCTCTTGCACAACCAGGATGTTTCAACAAAATCAATTACTAAGAGATTTCTGATGTAAACATCTGCCAAATACGCACATACGAATTCTAAAAAGTTATTTACAGTTCTTGTACGTTATTTATAACCTGTACAATGTAAAACATGATTTAAAAATAAAATTTCGAGTTTTCTTTGGTGATTTTGCTTCCGAGTCTACCAAGGTAGCGGAAGCGTTGTTTTCACTTTGCAAGGTTAAAAAAAAAACCCAAAATCAAAATTTCCACTCGCGTTTTATGTTTCTCGCCTTCTTGAACGATTTTGGTTCCGGTCTGTCTGTCATAAAGTCCTTGCAGCAAGCAAAACTATATGAATTTATAGTCATTGATTGACACTGACACTAGCCGCCGCGCATTCGCAAACGTGAATTCCTAACTTTTAAATTTGTTATCCGAATTCGACGGCCCCTACGAAAATCATTGTTTCCAAATCGATAGCAGCCACTGCGCATGCGCGAACTTAAAAACCTTATTACTGCCATAACTTCTACATTTTCCACTCGATTTTAATGCAATTTTTAGGGATTGTATGGGTTGCTGTGTAGATGGTCCCCTATGAGGGTAGTGCAAGTTACTTAGTGATTCATGTTTTGAGATGGTATGGATTCCATACAACCGGGTTATGGATACGAGGAAGCTTTGTGCACCCCCACTTGGTAGATGTTTTCAAGTTGTAGAGTTACTTTAGGTATTAGAGCATACCTAAGGTATAATATACCATATATCCATGTATTATATGGATCTATATTCGAAATCAGCGTGAAATTTCTTGTAGGATGACCAAACTAATCGGGACAAACAGACTCGCTCACTCCTCTTTTGCTTACCTTTCGGTCAATTTATTACCTTCTTCAGGGCACAAGGATGAAACAAACGAAATCTACACCGACGTCAAAAACACAAAAAAATTTTGATTGTCCATCAATCCTTTTGAAGAAGTGAAGGAGCCTATTATTTAGAACCAGAAAACTACTGAAAAACTATCAATCATTACAATTAAGCTAAAATCACAAAGTAGTTAAAAATAGTTTTTGACGTCAGTGTAGATTTCACACAGTCGTTTCAGAGGGGGGAAAAAACCTGGGAAAATGGATTTCATAGTACCTACTTCATTATTTTATTCCATTGACTTTGAATCGAAAATTCCTTTATGACCTACTCTTCATTTTTTTCAGCGTATCAACGATGTGTGACTGACCCAGGATGTGCTGCTGCAGCTGTGTCTGGTTACATGGCTCGTTTCAGCCAGGTTTGTATGATTTTCCTTTTTTTGTGTAAATGAGAAAAAGGGTGATCGAGAGCATATGAATCTCTTCAGGGTTCAGTATCTCACGGTTACTTTTTACCTTAAGATTGTGCGAGGTTTTTTTCTATGACGGACACATCGCTTTTCCTATCTCTTCTGTGACTCATCATTCTGAAAATCAATCTGCAATACCGTTCGAGAATCCTCACCATTTTGTCAGATTCATCCTGACATCTTATTTATACTGCACCCAAAACTCACTGATTTGTGACGAATTTTCGAAATTTTATTTTAATGGGTGCTTATTTCAATTTTTTTTACCACTGTATTCACAAACCCTTCTATACATCCTATTATTAATAATAATAATAATATTTATTTCCAGTTTTCACAACAATTTATGAATGGAATTGTCGAAAATTAAAAACAAACAACAACAAAAATACACCGCTAGTAGGTATATCCTTCACACTCACCTCTTCTCTTATAACTTCTCATTTTCTCCAGTTCAAGTGATTAAAATCGACCAGTCAGATCGTCGAAGTGATTTTACCAGTTTGTCAATTTATTCTAAAGTTGCAGTGGCTCAAATCCATACAAAGGGGGGAAAAAGTTTTAAAGTGTATTTTAAATTCAGTCGAACTAACATCAAAACGCTGCAAATTATTACACAATGGTTTATTATTTTCTATATAGATCACTCGTCTACAAAACCACCAACCATCCAATATGAAGAAAAAAAAAAAAATCAAAAAAAAAGAAAAAAACGTCTGCCAAGTGGGTGTGGCACATAGCTTCTTCGTATCCATAACCCGATTATATAGATGATCCGATGCATAGTAGTTAATCTCAAAACACCGATCTCTAAGTACCTTTCACTACCCTCATAGGGGACCATCTGCACGCTAATCTGGACAATCCTAGAAAATTTTATCAAATTCGGATGAAAAATGTAAATGTTATGGCTGTTACAAGGATTTTAAGTATGCGAATGCGCAGAGGCTTCTGTGAATTTTAAGGCCTTGATTTTCATTGAGGACCATCTACAACCTAATCCGCGTAATCCCTGAGAATT
>CM019181.2:68040117-68070596 GCA_009739505.2 Apolygus lucorum
TGTAGAAATTATGGCTGTTACAAAGAAATTCACGTTCGCGCATGCGCAGTGGCTATTATGAGTTTAAAGGGCGATGATTTTCATTAGGAACCATCTACACGAGCCGGCCGATCTGAATAATTTCTGAAAATTTCATTGAATTAGGGCGGAAAATGTAAACGTTATGGCTTTTACAAGGAATTTTACATTTGCGCATGAGCAGTGGCTACTGTCATTACGGGGGGCGATGATTTTCATAGGGGACCGTCTACACGCGAACTCGCACAATCCCGGAAAATTTCATCGGAATGGGACAATATCTTCATAATATGACTATATTACAGTTATGCCCGTTACAAGGATTTTATGACAGACTCACAGACAGACAAGGAACCAAAATTGTTCAGGACGGGCCTGAAACGTGAAACGCAAGTCGAAATTTTGATTTTGGAGAACTTTTTTCAATCTTGAAAAGTGAAAAAAAAGCTTCCGCTACCTTGGTAGACTCGGAAGCATAAAGAAGTTTACGTACGTGGACCAATTTTGATGAAATTTGGGATACGTGCTCATCAATCCTCATTCAAATTCATCGTCGGCCTTCTTTTAGCTTGTTTTCAAGTGAGTCATTTGATTTAATGTCATTCAAGTTCACAGGGCAATTTATAAGAATTGAGTGTAGAGGGTTGGATTAAAACACACTGGAGAACGATTTTGCTCATCATTTTCTACATCATATAGTAAAGAGTTTGTTCTGCTGAAAGATGCGGTTTTTTTCGAATTCCCCAGAACAAAACCTCAAAAAAACCTTGTTGATGAATTACACACATCAAAAAAACGCTGCAAATTATTACACAATGGTTTATTATTTTTTATTTTTCTATGTAGATCACTCGTCTGCAAAGCCACCAACCATCCAACATGAAGAAAAAACATCGATCGCATTTCGGTCAGCTAAAATTTGAACGGAGATTAGGCCTCTTTTGCGATTCACACTCGTGTTTCTGATTTATCGTACGTCCAATACTTAAATTCTCGTAGGGTGCGAACGGCTTGTCCTAAAGAGCTCCGCGTGGTCTCAAAAAATTCTAAAATTTCTATAGAATCTCAAATTGAAGGAAAAACAATACCTTTATATCAACATTTTTTGAGTTAGAGCGTTTTCAAAATTTCAAAATTCATTTTGAACCCTTAGAAGTGACCTACATCAACCAAAATCTTCGGGGCACAACTAGACCCCGAAGGTTTTGGTCATTCTCAGTCACTCAAAAATAAAAAATTCCGACTCACTGAAAAATCCTCGAAATAATAATTCCTCGAAAATTGTCTCGTGAATATAGTTATATTTAATAACAATACAGGGTGTTTCACGAAAAGGTTACACCCCCCTTCATTTCCGCAAAATACAGCGTAAAAAAATCCGATCAACGCAATTCTTCATGATTTTGTATGAGGATCTCAGGAAAAATACTTTTGCGCAAAAAAGTTGCGCGCAATCGTCACAAACTTCATTTTTTCAAATGGAACCCCCCATTTTTTATTACAGATTCGGATTCTACGTCAAATTTCATGAAAAATTCATACCCGAACCGATTTTTTTATTGCGCGCAACTTGGCTTTTTGAACGCTCTATGTTGCGCAACTCCACAATAGCACAAAAATTAGGTTTTGGAGAACCCTAAGTGTGGCACATGTTTTTTCATCATTTTTTTACGCTAAATCACATGGTGGCATCCGTTTTTCAATTTGACTGGAATTTTTCTAAATGGCGGCCAAAAAGTCGGTTGTTATTAGTGAAAAAACCGCCCTTTTAAAATCTTTACGAGTTTTTAGGCAATTTTATTCACTTCAAGCATGATCGTACAGCCAGTTTTCATTTTTAACTCCACCGTAGACGGCCCCAAGCCCGTGGTTAAAAAGGAGGTGAGAAAATTAAAAAAAAAAATGATTTCGACCACAAAACTGATGTTTTCGTGAGAGAAATGTTAATTTTCCTCTTGAAATCTTGGTCTTCCTCAAAACGGATGACACGATGTGATTCAGCGTAAAAAAAGATGAAAAAACATGTGCCACACTTAGGGTTCGACAAACCCTAATTTTTGCGCAATTGTGGAGTTGCGCAACTTAGAGCGTTCAAAAAGTCAGGTTGCGAGCAATAAAACAAATCGATTTGGGTATGAATGTCTCATGAAATTTGACGTAGAATCCGAATCTGTAATAAAAAAGGGGGGGTTCCATTTGAAAAAATGAAGTTAGTGTCAATTGCGCACGATTGCTTGAAACTTTTTTGCGCAAAAGTATTTTTCCTGAGATCCTCACAAAAAATCATGAAGAATTGCGTTGATCGGAATTTTATTACGCTGTATTTTGCGGAAATGAAGGGGGGTGTAACCTTTTCGTGAAACACCCTGTATAGTGAGATACTATAAATTATAATTGCTCTGGCAAACCCTAGTATTACCACTATTTCTTCGGAAGGTTATTTATACTTATATTGGAAGATACTTATTATTGGAACGATATTGTTTCTTCTCTTTGCATTACAGCTGATGACAAAAGTCCTCTCTGGAGAGGTTGTTTACTCAATTTTCAGCTTTCTGTGCGTGGGAAGTCACGTCTTCCGTTATTTCTCGACACGTGGGCGGTTCGTAGGGGCTTTTTCAATGATTGATGGATTACTGCAGAGGAGTCGATGGGTCGACACTGTTCGTTATAAATGGCTCGGGAAATTGAGCGACAACGCGGTTCAAGTCGTCCTGACTGTCACTTTTCATACAATCTTTTGGCCCGTCTTGAAGCTTTCTATCGCATTGGAAATCGTAGTTCGGGGACTTTTTCATGGTGTGCAGAAATATCCGTGTGAGGCGGTTCACAGGAAGTACCTACGAGGCGTGGGAGATGAGAGTCAGGTTACTGTTGAGGGGTCAGCGGTTCGTCGAGTCAGTGGAATTACAGGGACCGACTCAGAGAGGAAAAAAAAAGGTTTAAAATAGAAGTGTCTACTGGGAATTATCCAGACGAGTCACTCGAGTTGTAATAGATGAAATCCACAAGTCCCAACCAATCTTCACAAGTCTAGAGGACTCCCCCACCCCCTCACCTTCACCAATGAATTAATTTCCAATGTTTTTGTATTTTCCAGATTTTTCTTCCGAGTCCACCAAGGTAGCGGAAGCATTCTTTTCACTTTTCAATGGGAAACAAATTTTCTCCAAAAATTAAAATTCCCACTCGCTACGTTACCTTTCATGCACCTTCCTGAACAATAATTTTGGTTTCATATTTGTCAGTCAATATCCGAGTGTCGCAAATCCTTGTAACGGGCAAAACTATACTAACTACTAGGGATTTTGATAAAATTTTTCTCGTTTTGGTTTATTATTTTCAATAGGTAATAAACCTTTGGAATCGACCAAGAAAATTTTTTTTTTAACACCCCCTCAAAATTTGATGGTTTACGTTTCAAGGTACGTAGAATCCAAAAATCGAATTAAAAATTTGGCCGCCGTCCGCGGCACTTTTGCCACTTAGCATTGACCGATTTTGATGAAATTTGGTGTGTAGGCTCCATTTGGGGTCTAGTTGTGCCACGAAGATTTGGTTGATGTAGGTCACTTCTAAGGGTTCAAAAATGAATTTTGAAATTTTGAAAACGCCCTAACTCAAAAAATTTTGATGTAAAGGTATTGTTTTTCCTTCAATTTAAGATTCTATAGAATTTTAAAAATTTTTTGAGACCAAGCGGAGCTCTGTAGGACAAACCGTTCGCTCCCTACGAGAATTTAAGGGTTGGACTTACGATAAATCAGAAACACAAGTGTGAATCGCCAAAGAGGCCTAATCTCCGTTCAAGTTAAAGCTGACCGAAATACGATCGATGTTTTTCTTCATGTTGAATGGTTGGTGGCTTTGCAGACGAGTGATCAATATAGAAAAATAATAAACCATTGTGTTATAATTTGCAGCGTTTTAATTTGTGTTTAAATTTTTGTAGTTGAAATCTCAAATTTATATTTTAATGTTTATTTTAAAATTTGCATTGTGTTCCTTTAAGTATATTTTGGGGTTTTCAATTTTAGTTAGTTATTTTCATTAATAGTCCCCCTCAAAATTTGATGGTTAAAATTCAAGGTAGATAAAATCCGAAAGTCGAATCATAAAAGATAAACCGAATGTCCGCGACGCTTTCCTTGGTTACCATGGACCGATTTTGATGACATTTGGGTCCCATTTGGTGTCTAGTTGCCCCCGAGGTTTTCGGTTAGTCACTTCTTATCACTTCTAAGGGATGAAAAATAGGTACTTTTCAAAGGATCCTTGCTCAAAAACTTTTGATAAAACTGATTCTTTATAAATGAGTAGGCCACTTTTCCTTGTAGTGAACCAACCTTGTGGATTATCCTTTCCAAGATGTTTCGAGGGCTTGAAATCTCCCCCCAGGTCCAATGTTTCTTGATCCTTTTAGGTCTCAACATGCTCGGTTTCAAACAATTTTCCGAGAACCTATATCTTCAAATTCCGAGAAAAATATACCTTCCATACGAGCTGAGCTGTCTTCTGTTCCCCTCAAAATCTTAATCCCAGGAATTCCGTTGGAGCGGGAAAGGTCCATTTTCGAGGAAGACAGGTCAGTTGCAAAGTTGTTGAACTCTCCACAGCCTCAACCTCCAACTGCGGTGTTGCCAAATCGTTCAGCGGGTAATGGTTCTTCTGGAAAACTTACACATCCATGATGAAACGTACCTAGCATCCCAAAACACAAAAAATTCGTATTCAGCAAGAGCTTTGATGTCTCCATGGTGATGACGTCATGTAAAAACTAAACCGAACTTGGTCTCAAAATTGATACGATTATTAAAATTTCAAATCTGAGCAGATCAAAATTAGAAAAAAAAATTCCAGGACAATACATTTTGGTTTATAATTTTCAATAATGAAACTTTGGAATCGACCAAGAAAAAATTTAATCCGCGCGACACTACTTACCATGGACCAATTTCGATGAAATATGGAATATGGACCATATTATGGTGTCTAGTTGAGCCCCGAAGCTTTTGGACGATGTCAGTAACTTCTAAGGGTAAAAAAAGGGCTGAAATTTTAAAAACGCCCTAATGCAACAACTTTTGATATACAGGTATTGTTTTTTCAACAATTTAAAATAGTATTGAATTTTTAGAATCAAATGAGACCACCCAGAGCTCTGTAGGACAAACCGTTTGATCCCTATGAGTGTTGGACGGATAATAAAGCAGAGAAAAACGAGTGTGAATTTCAAATTAATGTAATCTCTCTTCAAAATCCTGCTAATCAAATAAAGTCTTGGTTGGTTTCTTTGAATAGAGTTTCATCCCATTCAGCTGTGCTTCTCTAACGACCAAGAACCAAATTTTTGAAGGCCACAGCTCGTGGAGAACGGTTTTATTGCTGGCACTACCGGTGGAAACTCGTGTTCTTTGCAGACGGGTGATCTATCTACTGTTGTGTACTAATTTACATTTTCATATTTAATTTTAAAATTTTATAGAACAACTGTAAAAGAGTGGAGGCATCTGGAAGATTACATTTCAGCCACCGTAACGTTTGTCGGTACATACGCTCGATTTTTTTGACCTTTTCGCTTCCGATTCATTATTACTTTTGATTTATCAAAAAATGGCCAAAGTTTGGCAAACATCCTCTCCTGAATGTCTCTAGATAGTTCAATCTTTCACTTGCTTCAAGAGTTTCAACTCCGGAATCGCAACATTCAAAATATTCAAAACGGATTTTTCAAGGAAATTTTAACATTTTCCATTCTAAGATTGTTGAGGTCTATGTTTGATGGGTGGCTACGTTTTCTACAGCTAATTTGCTTAAAAGGCGGTTCGTCGTGAAAATTGTTACACAAAGGTCTAGTTTTGCATCATTTGTTCGAACGTTGGTTGACTCTGCGTACAGGAGTGTCAAGGCCACGTGTGGTGCTGTGGTCGTCGAGGATGTAATTCAATTTTCTCTCTCGCTTAGGATGGCGTCTTCCGCATGCCAGATTACCTCACACAATCCCTCTGGGTCCACACGAACCAGTGAGAATAGAACTAACTAATTAATTAACGGGTTATTCTATTCTCACTGCCCACGGTATCGGTCTTCAGGTTCTTGACACACAAAAACACCCCACGCAAGGGACACCATGAAGGAGGCGGCCACGTCGAATAAGGTTTCTTATTATCTCAGCTTTCCAGCGTATCTTTTTTTTATTATTTTCAATAATAAACTATTAGAATCGAGCCCCAAAAAAAATGACCCCCCCCCCCACCGCTTCAATATTTGATGTGTCACGTTTCAAGGTACGTAGAATCCGAAAATCGAATTAAAAACGCTGCAAATTATTACACAATGGTTCATTTTTTCTACATAATTTGAACGGAGATTAGGCCTCTTTTGTGATTCACACTCGTGTTTCTGATTTATCGTACGTAAAACCCTTAAATTCTCGTAGGGAGTGAACGGTTTGTCCTACAGAGCTCCGCGTGGTCTCTAAAAATTCTATAGAATCTTAAATTGAAGGAAAAACAATACCTTTATATCGAAATTTTTTGAGTTAGGGCGTTTTCACAAATTTCAAAATTGATTTTGGAACCCTTAGAAGTGACCTACATCAACCAAAAGCTTCGGGGCACAACTAGACCCCAAATGGAGCCTACATACCAAATTTCATCAAAATCGGTCAATGCTAAGTTTTTGTTCGATTTTTGGATTCTACGTACCTTGAAACGTAAACCATCAAATTTTGAGGGGGTGTTAAAAAAAAAAATGTTTTCTTGGTCGATTCCAAAGGTTTATTATTGAAAATAATAAACCAAAAAAATCCGTCCGTCCGCCGTACGAGGCCCTTTCCTTAGTTCCCATGGACCGATTTTGATGAAATTTGGTATATGAGCTCCATTTGGGGTCTAGTTGTGCCCCAAAGCTTTTGAGCGATGTCAGTCACTTTTAAGGGTTGAAATTTTCAAGAGTGTCCTAGCTCGAAATAAAGGTATTGTTTTTTCACCAATTTAAGATAGTATTGGATTTTTAGAGACCACGCAGAGCTCCACGAGAACGATAGATGGACTTATGATAAAACAGAATCAAGAGTGTGAGTCACCAAAGAAGTTTAATCTCCGATTTTAATCACGTGTTCACGTGAAAACACGTTATTCACGTGTTGGTGAAATTGGCCAAAGTTTTGGATTCTACGTAGGTACTTTGAAACGTAAACCATCAAATTTTGAGGGGGTGTTGAAAAAATTTTTTCTTGGTCGATTCCAACGGTTCCCTATTGAAATTAATAAACCAAAAGGTTTCCACCTACTCATATGATGTCACAGTCAGTCCTGGTCTTGTTTTCTAGAAATCCCAAGATGGCCGTTAGGGACCAGGCTAGTTTTTAATGGGAAAGAACTTCCCCCACCCCACCCCCCCTCACACTTGAGCCTGAAGGTACCTGCATGAGCCAATATTCTGGGAAAAGTCGAAATAACCGGTGATTTTACAGCCCTCTCAATGTCTTGAGACGCTCAAAGTTCAGCAAGCAGTGTTGTGGAAACGCTGGAATTCTGGGTAGGAACTCCAAGGAACCACCACGTGGAGGTCTCAAGCTCCAGGTACCAAGAACCTATCTTTTCCTAGAATCGCCAAGAGGAACAACCACACAAGTCTTGTGTGTGAAGTTGAATACCTCTCGGCTCTCGGGACCGAATAGGAAACATAAGTCCATTCATGCAGCATGAGATAATGAGCGAATTTTCATAGGAATCTGGTATGGTTTTTTTACAGTGAGCACAAGATATTCATCATCATCTTCTAAAGGCTTCACCTTGTCGTAATAACCACTCCGATCTGTTTGTCGCGATAGACTTCATGTTAGAGTAGGATGTACGAGGGGCAGTCAAAAAGTGAGTTGCACATGGTCATAACTAAACAAATACTGAACAGATTTCATTGAATTTGGTTTTATTGGATTCAGGATACAAAAATCTATTTTTCAACATAATCTCCAACTAAATTTTTACATTTTTCGTACCGTGACACCAATTTTTGAATTCCTTGTTAAAGAACTCCCGTCCACCTCCAGCACACCACCGCTGCTTGCACTTCTTCGTCTGTGCTGTATCGTTGCTCGGCTAATTTGTTTTTAAGTGGTCCAAAAACATGAAAATCGCAAGGAGCCTAGTCGGGACTATAGGGAGGGTGTTCCCAAACATCCCAACCAAATGTTTCGAGGAGAGCTTTTGTGACATTGGCAGAATGCGATGTTGCATTGTCATGCAAAAGAACAACACCTGAAGTCAACATTCCTGGTCGTCGATTTTTGATTGCTTGTCTCAGCTTTTTCAATGTTGCACAGTAAGAAGCAGCATTTATCGTCGTCCCTCTTGGCATAATTCTGTGTAAAACAACACCTTGGCTGTCGAAGAACAAAGTCAACATCAATTTTCCTGCTGACGGAACAACTTTGCATTTTTTGGACGTGGAGAAGTGGAGTGCCTCCATTCCAAGGATTGTCGTTTTGATTCTGGTTGAAAATAGTGGACCCACGTTTCATCCCCTGTCACTATTGAGTCCAAAAATGAAGCTCCTTCAAATTTTTCTTCTAATTCCTCGAATATGAAGCTTGGACGGCACAAAATTGTTTGTTTCCATGACTAACACCTGATAACAAAAAAACAGAAAAGATAACCGACTTATCACCTGTTCTTATCTTTGATATCACTATTGACAGTGTTGCCACAAAATTTCGTTGAAAACAAAAACTGTGGAGGGAAGTTATGACCATGTGCAACTTAATTTTTGACTGCCCCTCTTAGTGTTCATCAGCATCATCACGTCGCTGAAGTATGTCGTCCTGGGTCTTCCTCTAGGTCTCGTACCTTGAATTCTTCCTTCTAGTATGTTGCTGATGAAGGGGTTGTGTCGTAGCAGGTGTCCGATAAGTTTCGTTTTTCTCTTCAGTATTGATCTGATCAGTTGTCTACTTTCTCCTACTTCTTCT
Organism: Apolygus lucorum; assembly: GCA_009739505.2. NCBI lineage: Eukaryota > Metazoa > Arthropoda > Insecta > Hemiptera > Miridae > Apolygus > Apolygus lucorum. The sequence goes on from CM019181.2 coordinate 68,049,110, forward strand.
AGCAGTATTTCGTTTGTTTTTCTTTCTACCCAAGATGTCTTGGTCATCCTTCTCCACAACCACATTTCCATTGCCTCCAATCTGTCTCTTTCATTTTTTCCCAGGGTCCACGTTTCGCATCCATACAGTAATGTGCTCCATACATACGATCTGATGAATTTCTTCCTTGTTTCCAATTTGAGGTGCTTGCTGGTAATCAAGGCATATTTCTTACGGAAGGCTTGCTTGGCTAGTGCGATTCTCCTTTTGATGTCGTTTGCAGATTTATTGTCAAATGTTATGCAGCTTCCAAGGTAACAAAACTCTTCTACTTTTTCGATTGGTATGCCTTTTATTTTTATTTGAGTGTTTGGGTTAATGTTGCTTTTGTCTCTATTTGATATCATAGTTTTTGTCTTTTTAGCATTTATTCTAAGTTTATATCGGTCAAAAATGTCAGATAGAATATTAAGCATGATATGCTTAATAATATAATATAATAATTAAGTAATAATAGTAATAATTAATAATAATAATAATTAAGTATAATATGAACCATATTATGGTTCATTTCTTCCTCGGTTTCCGCTATTAGGGCTATGTCGTCTGCAAATCTGATACAATGAACTTTGTGGCCATTGATTGATATTCCTTTTGTTCTTAGTTTCATTTCTTCAATCGATGCTTCGATGAAAATATTGAAAAGATATGGCGAGAGGGGGCACCCTTGCCTAACACCTCTCTTGATTTTGGCTTCCTTGATTGTCCCATTGATGTCGATTTTTGTGGTTTGTGTCTTGTACAAATTTAGAATAAGCCTTCTGTCCCTCCAGTCAATGCGCCTTTCTTTCAATGTTCGAAATAGTAACCTCCAATCAACCTTATCGAAAGCCTTCTCAAGGTCAATAAAGGTCGTGTATGTCGTCAGATTTACGTCCAGTCTTCTTTCCAAGATTTGCCTCAGCACCAAAGTCGCTTCCCTTGTTCCTCTCTCCTTTCTAAATCCAAATTGATATTAGAACGGCCACAAGATATTAGAACGGTCCAAAAAGGATTTCACTGACTTTTGTTTTGGAAATTACTAGTGAGATCTAAATTTGAGGTTCTATTACCAGCAAATCCCATGCGCTGATGCACATAGTAATCGTAGTGATTAATTACATGGCATTAATAGGCTTCTCATCAATAGTTAATTTCTGAATTATTTTATCAAATGAGGTATCCAGTGATTTTCCAAGGACCTGCAGGCCAGTCAAAGAGATTGTACAACATGAAGAGTACTTGTACACTACGAGTTCAATTTGACGGCTTTTAATGCATTTCTTCGCAGTTGCTCAAGCTTCGGGCGCGAGACTCGTGAAAACAACTGCGACGAAAACAGGAGATCAGCTCTGTTGAGTCTATCGAATTGCGTGATTGGAGTTGCGATTGCGACATCTCGACGGACATTTCGCTCCTCGTATCAATTGTTTCCTTCCTATCTGAACGTATCATTTCTCTGTACGCAAACTTAGGCAACAAAGTGTTCATCTTCACAGCAAACTCTGAAAGCGGAATTTCTAAACGTCTAAAAGTGACGAGTAGAAGTCATGACTACTATGGGAAGAGAGTCGAATTTAGGCTTCAAATTCCCTTCAATATCTCGAGATGAAAAGTCGTTAATGTTGGTATTAGGTAAGTATCTTAACCCTAGGTTGGCACACCTATTTTTCGCATACATAAACGGCACACTGGGGTCAATTCTGACCCCAAAATTTAAATTCCTCTAATTTAAATTTAAGACAGAAATTTAAATTTATTTTCAGGCTGTAAAAATCTATTGATAGCCTGTTTGTTGAAATATATACAAAAAAGCAGTTTAAACCAGGAACAAATTTCGGTTTTGAATATAGTTTCGTAAAAAGTCAATAAAAATATAGAAATAAATGAAATTTCTAAGATTTTAAATTATATTTTGTTGAAGGTTTTTTTTATAGATTCCACTATCAGCATTCCAAGTTGACAATATTTGGAATCAAATATTAAAAAATCATTTAATTCTATGGAATAGTTTCGATAATAGATCAGCTCAAAGATGGCCCTTTTTTGGGTTTGACTGACGACTTTCACCAGCACTTTTATTTCTCTGCTTTTCAAAAAAATTGTATTATCACTCCTGTATCATTGTGAATTTTTATAGTATACTTGCTTCGGCTCAAAGTAGGGGTTTCTCACGGTAAATGGAAAAAAAAAGAAATTTAGAAATCAATATACGTATGTAAAAATCTTGGCACACTTATTTTTCGCATACATAAACGGCACACTGGGGTCAATTCTGACCCCAAAATTTAAAAGGCAAAAGAATGAATAGAAAGTCACACTGGGGTCAAATAGTCCCCCACACAAAAAAAAAACGTCTGCCAAGTTGGGTGGGCAGTATAGCTTCCTCACTCATTGTAACATGGACGTATAGAATCAGTTGGCGAAAAAATTATGATTCAAAGAGTTATTGAATACCAAAATATTGGCGTAAATTCGCATTGTAAAATCCTAGTTCGGCGCATTCAAAAAACGCGAAGTGCCAATTTTCATCTCAAAACTGACCTGTGGACCACTAACTCGATGACAGAAAGAAAGATGCAAAAGAGACTGTGATGAGGGGTCAATTTGGTTTCAACATTAATTGACCTGCAGACCACAACATTTGATCACACAATAAAGAAGCAATTTATACGGGAACCTGGAAGTAAGTGTGGGCACGAGTAGTATGATATTTGTATTTTCAACGTAGAATTTTATTTAGCGGTCCACCGTCTAGGACCTAACCCACACAATCCCTGAAAATTTCATCGAAATTGGTTGAATAGTTGCGGAGTTTTGGTTGTAACAATAAATTTAAAGTTCGCGCATGCGCAGCGGCTATTGCTTGACCAATTTGATTGAAATTTATAGGGTGTCTCTTAGAAGTTAGTCCCTAACTAACCTCCAAATTTGAGCAAAATCGGTTCATTAGAAACCGAGGTTCCAGGAAATTCACGTTTGCGCATGCGCACTCGCTCCTATTGGTCCGAAGGTGCTGAAATTGATAGGGGACCGTCTAGGACCTAACCCGCACAATCCCTGAAAATTTCATCAAAATCGGACCACAGGTTAGTATAGTTTTGCCCGGGACAAGGATTGACCACAGACAGACCGACAGACAGACAGACACGGAACCAAAATTGTTCGGGAAGCTCTAAAACGCAAAAAGCAAGTGGAAATTTTGATTTTGGAGGACATTTTTTTTTCACTTCTTTCACGAATACAAAGCTTCCCTACCTTCGGTAGTGAGGAAGCAAAAGTCAACCGATTATAGCACACTGGGTCAGATGTGGCCCATAGCACGTTTGCAAGTTAACTGCACGAACTCTAGCGAGTGACTGACCTTAACCACTGACAAAGGGGCTCAGATGGAGTTCCAACGTTATTTACAAAATATCCCTGTTCGAAAAAAAATTAAAAAAAAAATAGATACCTACTCGGCCAAATGTAAATCGTGGGGTCACGAATGACCCCGGTGTGTCATAGGGTTAAGTATTTTTCTATTATTAAACAAATAATTAGTATTTTATTTGAAGAATTACTTAAAATCAATTCAAATGAATAGTTGACGTCATCCTCATGCTATTCTAATTTACTATTGCTACAACTATTTCATCCTATTGCTATTCTAATCTACAGCTTTGTGTGAGTTTAAAAGAAACCATGTAGTTAAATATCCTCAGAAGGAATGAGGAAAACCCTATGTTGAACAAATTTCCTTTTATATTGGGTCATGGGTTGTGATCACAGAGTAACGGAGACAAGTTGGTTGTGATGGTACTACCTACTGGTATTTTCATGTCTCTAATAATAACTCGGACTTTCAGCTTCTGCTCTGCAGGTTACTTTGATGTAGGTTCCACTCGAGGTGGGTTATCCTTCCGTGAAGAAGGGACGTTGAATATGCAAGGTAGCCAAAGGTCGAGCAAACCTTGAACTTCGGGACTTCCTTGCAAACCAAGTTTCTCGCCTTCTATTAATAAAACACTCCACTCTATTTATAACCTCTCTCCAACAATGGTTCTCCGGGTTGTTGCTAATTTCCCAACGAAACGAGAATGAATAATGAATTCTAACCGAGATCCGCACATCTCCTCTATTCTAGCTTACAATAGACCTCAGGAAAGGTCACTCCAAATCAGAGTCGCATCGAGTAAAGATGGATCCTCATCAATTGGCATTACTGCTATTTTTATCGAGTGAGCTTCCATTGGTCAGTCGGGATTCAGGATGAGTGACGTCCTCTCACCTTTTATAATGTAAGGTTTGCCATAAAGATGCTAGAAAATATTCAGTTCACCGCTGTTTTCCACCAGTTATTGTAATAGGTGAAAATTCGTTTGGTTTATAAAAATTGATTTACTTCGAACTTGAAGAGTTCGAAATTACGGGACTGGAAATAAATTACGGAATAAAATCTGTTGAAAGTGAAATAGGCGATTCTCAACTTAGTCAAGCGTTGGTAGGGCGTAGGTAGGCTTACTGGAATGATGAAAAATGAGTTTATTTAAATAATTATGCTTTCTAATAAAAATTTACTGTTAATGTTGACAATGCTTATTTCTATGATTCTACTCCTAGTCCCTTTTTATTTACTTTATTATTTATTACGAATTCCTAGGAATCTCTCAGGTAGAAGGGTATCATGAACTGAGGGTTCGTGAGGTCAATACTCCTACCTAACGGTTGAAATTCCTGAGAGGTATGCTGCCACCACCCTGGGTCGGATTAGGACACAGGGAATTACCAAACCTTTTTACCTGCAATGTACCTTGTAGGAGTTAAAGAGGTCAACTGCTGAAATGAGCAACTACAGGTTAACACGAAGGGTTTTTATTCAGAAAAATGTACAGATATTTTACCGTGAAGCGGATTTGACTAATTGCTCTGAAGGAGCTGACTTTCGCAAAATATCTAGAAATATGCTTTATAGTACTTCAAATATTTCCACACGTAGTCGTTCGACAAGCAAAATATAATAATATGAATTACGTCGCAAACAAGATAAGAATTTCAAATATAAGTTCTTTTTCTTAGGAACTATTGTTGACTTAGACTTTACTGACTTTACTTTACAATACAAATTTACTTACAACTAGCTTCTACTTCGACTTTCTTTATGTTTACAATTTTTATAGGTTTTTAGTTATTTTTATGCTTTTCGTTACTTAACAGGACAGTTTTATAAGGGGGATGGTTGCCAGATTTTATTGAGAAGTAAGCGCTTACTAGGGGTCTGAGGGAATGGGCTTACCCTTAACCCTCCGTAGGTAAGTATCGTAAAAATCACGACGGCCTCAGAAACGATTTGCTGTAATTCACAGAAACCTTAATGATGGGGGGGCCATCGTCCTGCTACCTTCCTAACTCTTCCACGTGACAATAGTCGGTTGTTTCCAAGCCGGCAATGTGCGTAGAACTTCCCGAAACAGTGTATCAGTCGTGATATTTACGAACTTTACCTCACCCAACTTTTTTCTTCTTCGTTTCTCGAATGGTAACTATCGTAATTTCTACGAATTGAAAATCCAATTATGAACATTCACCCGGAAGATCCTGATTTCGACGAACGTGTGAGGGAGGTTTTTCGAGAGCTGGAGGTTCCATAAAAAAAAAAAGTCTGCCAAGTGGGTGTGGCACATAGCTTCCTCGTATCCATAACCCGATTATATAGATGATCAGATGCACAGTTGTTAATCTCAAAACATCAATCTCTAAGTACCTTCCACTACCCTCATAGGGGACCATCTACACGCTAATCTGGACAATCCTAGAAAATTTCATCAAAATCGGATGAAAAATTGAGTGAGTAGATGTGTGTGATTGGATCAAAAAAATACTTAGCCTCGGCTGGGATTCGAACCCGCGACCCCTGGGGGACAGTTGAAGTTACGGCTGTTACAAGGTATTCACGTTTGCGCATGCACAGTCGCTTCTATCAGTCCGGCGATGATGATTTTCATAGGGGACTATCTACTACGTAATCCACATAATTCCTGAAAATTTCATCGAAATCGGGTGGAAAATGTGGAAGTTATGGCCGTTACAAGGAATTCACGTTTGCGCATGCGCAGTGGCTACTATCAGTCCTAAGGTAATGATTTTCATAGGGGACCATCTAAATACTAGTCTGTAACATCCCTAAAAATTTCATTGAAATCCGATGGAAAATGTGGAAGTTATGGCTGTTACAAGGAATTCACGTTTGCGCATGCACAGTCGCTTCTATCAGTCCGGGGATGATGATTTTTATAGGGGACCGTCTACACACCAACCCGCACAATCCCTGAAAATTTCATAGAAATCGGACAATAACTTCGTATAGTTATGCGCGTTACAAGGAATTCATGACAGACAGACAGACACACAGACACACAGACAGACAGACAGACACGGAACCAAAATTGTTCAGAAAGGTCTAAAACGCAAAACGCGAGTGGAAATTTTGATTTTGGAGAACTTTTTTTTTTCGTCCTTGAAAAGTGAAAACAAAGCTTCCGCTACCTTGGTAGACTCGGAAGCAAAAAGACGAATGACGGAGAATTTCTGCCTTCATTGTGAGGCACCCTTCTGCCTTGAACACCGTGCTTTGCTCTGCTCGTCCTGCCTCGAATTATTGTAGGATTCCGCAAATTTCACTTACATTTTGTTTCTTGAGTCCTAAAATAAGTAACTCTCAAGCACGAACTGAAAATTTTGATAATAAAATGCTTTTTCAAGGCTACAGAAGAGCCTTAACTCTTGATTTATAGATCAACTTTTGATTTTGCCTAAAATACTACCGTTGTTGTATTTTGATGTTTTTTATATTTCGAATAATTCAGTAACTAGTCAGCTATGAGTCAAAAGTGATTTTAACTAAGAAGAAAATTAATAAAGTTATTTTTCAGAGCAAATTGTGGACGAGTCGTAATTTTCACGATACTTACCCGAAATCACCTTTTTGATGAACTTACCTATGGAGGGTTAAGCCGAGCTTGGATTCGATGAATCTCCGTAGCAGGTAAGTAGTCCAGGGCCTCTTCCTAGAAGGCTGTAGAAGGGGGTGCCGGGAATCGATGCAAATTTGCCTCGGTTCGGAGTTCGATCGCCGTTCTGGGTCGATCTGGTGGCGTAAATGGAGAAGGCGGTAGTGCTGTAAGATCCTGGGCCGTGGCTAGACAGGATAGTACCAAACACTAACTGGCGGGTAGACACTTCCGACTATTAAATGTGAATGTTCGCACTTGGATCACCACCGGTACGTTCTCAGGTACGTTCTCAGTTTGTAAGGTCTCGTTACAGGGAGAAGGGGATGAGTCGTGCAGCTAGGTTCAAAACACCATTTGAGACGCGTGACTGTAGACTGAAGGTGGCGGGAGGGGGAAGGCCCTTTTATCTCCTCGGCCATCTTGGAATTGCAGATGGGAGGGTCCCGATGGTGGCGCGCTCGGTGTCTTGAGTTGCTGTGGCGGACATCGATGTTCGGTTTGCATGTTGCTTGGCGGGTGGAAGTATGGAAGTACATGGAGATTTGTGGTGCCTGAGGGGCGCGGTAATAAACTGGCTGATTACATTATTGTCTACCCTCAATCACCAGGTCAGGAATGCAGGTTACCAGTGTAGGAATGCACAGTAGGGGAGTGGGGGGCACATTTGACATAGGGGCACATTTGACAATGGCTGTTTGTCACACAAGATTTGAATTTTACCGCGATTTCGTGTTTTTGTATTGTGAAGAAGAAGAAGAAGAACCATTCCAGGTGAAAACCGTGCAGGTTACAAATCATCTAGTCGGCTCATGGCGGTTTGAGTGTTTGGACCCCTCAAAAGTAGGTTTTTTTTCATTTTGTTTTTCGTTGATTACCGAGTGGATTCAGTTTTTTTTCAAATGTAGCTCATCCAGTTTGTCAGTCGTATATGTCTCCATGCAAGTGTTTTCCTTGGATTCTTCAAAACAATTCATCATTCGAGGTTGGCTTGGGTTTTACTGTAATGGCTACCCTCGGGGTAGTTTTGACAGTTTTGCTAGGGGAACATTTGACATATATTTTGACATATATTTTTATATACCTATGAAGTTTGTCAATGCTATGTTGATGTAGGATTTTGAATACCTACTCGACCTGACGTTTTTCAATAAACATCTTTGTTTTGATCATTATTTTTTGTTACTTCAATTCCTACATCCATAAAACTTGGTGTTCCTTTCAGAAAGAAGAGTGGGTACTCATCTAATAGACGATTTCTATTAACGAAAGTGGCAGTGCGCATGCGCGTCCGGGAGGTTACAATCTCGCAGGTTTCGGTAAACGACTTCCCCGGTTCTCGTTGATTCTGTGTTTGTTTATGGCTGGATTGTTCCGTTTTCGAAAGTTTTTATATCAATTTTGCGATCCTAAAGTACTCGAGACAGTAAAAATGGTTTACCATTAGTGCTACGGCATATCATAGTAGTGATTCCAAGTCAGGAAGGCCGGGTAACGATCCTTCCGCGAAGTTCTACAGATTTCTCCAGTCGTGTTTATTTCTACGTGATAATGTTCTAAACTGGAATGACCAACAAGGGAAATCTCACGTCAAAGGCTGTTTCAAATGTAAAATTTGTTGAACGTGGATAATTCGTTGCAACGAAATGACTCCAAGTTTCAAAAAGTTCGTCAAATCTACAAGGATACCTACTATGATTCGCTCAGTGAAACGTCCATAATTTTCGCCTAAAACGCCTCAATTTTCGGGAACTTTTAGTTAAATAGTTGAAATTGTACAGTTACGTTGCAACTGCATGTATTATTGTACCTACAATTAAAATCATCCCTTATTTTTGTCAATAAATTGTTTGAACCTTTCCGTTTACTTTCTTTCTTTGTTCACCTTGGCAATGATCCCTTTCAATCCAACTCTACTGGGTGAGTATACACCTTGGGCTTTGTTCTTATTTAAATAATTTAAATTTCAATACTAGTTTTCATTGTCTGGATTTCATTCCATTTTTGAAATCACGGAGATTTCTGACGCATTATATTTTATCATTAAATGATCGTAAATTCTACGATGAATTAATAATTTTAGGTTGCATCTCTCTATATTATTATTAGGATAAACCCATCCATCTTTTAACATGCGTGTGACTTTTATTGGGATTAAATAAGTACCTTTTGGTGAATTACGTTAATATGTTTATGTTGTATAGGTATCGAATAAAAAATCTAAAACCAAAATAAATGCGGATCCGTCACTTTCCAAGTGAAGTTCATTTGCAGATATATCCAAGATACATTTTTCTTCCTCATTGCATTAGAAAATGAAAAAAGATATGTCTGACAGGCGTAGGTACTACATTCTATTTCGGTAGCGGACTACAACAATATAATGTGAGGTTGGGAAAGACTAATTTTATTCGTATAAAAATGAAATAAGTAACTCTTATTATTTAACAGTTAAGGGAGTTTAAACAACCCTATATCACAATATTTGTTTATTTTAAATTAGTACCGACTAAAGTGAGGAAGCAGATAGGTGAGTAATAACTCTTCAGTGAGAAAACAGTCGCTCACTATTTTGCCTAGGTACTGTAGAGACTGCATTGTCATTTTTTTCATATAGGTATGTACTAATTGAAAAAGCCACTGCATTGTATTTTTCATATAGGTATGTACTAATTGAAAACGAACAATTAAATCCATAGTTTGACTTTCAATTTCAGATAGTGAAGAAAAAAAAGGTATGAATCTCTTTTACGAAATACTTTTATTATGATCGAAGTAGGAACGCAAGAAACACATTTGCAAACCAAAATTTAAAAATATTTGGAAAAAAACTTTTGTAAAATTACTTAGCCATCACAATTTTCTTTTTGCATCTAATAAACTTTGAAAAACTCAGTTCTGTTCATACCTATCTGGGTATCTGACTAGGCTCCAAAAGTTTTTCGCAGGTACAAAGAGAAATTGAGGGAAACGACAAAGAAATTGGTAACAATATAAAACGTAACTAGACTGGATCATCGACTAACTTTCAACCCGTAGTAGTATGATAAATTGTTAACCAGGTACCTCAACAGGACTCACATAATATAAATACTATTTATTTATATTTATATTATTATTTATTAAATACACAGCTTTAAAAATTGATTTAAGGATTGACCCAAAGTCCTGTGCAAATAACTTGGTTTCCAGTGTGTCATTCACTAGCGAGCCTTCTCTTCATTTTTCGAACTCCATTCAGTGTACACGTTGCTGAAACAAGATTCAGACATGAATAAATATTAAATTCATTCAATTTATTATTAACTTTACTTTTTTGACATAAATTTGGTATATTATTTTCAATAATGAATTCATGGAATCGATCCAGAAAAAAAGTGTAACCTCTCCTCTTTTCTCCTGATTTTCACTTTTCCATTTTCCCATCAAGATAAATATTCATTAAAATTTATTACAAGTTAGGGTGAGACTTACATAGGATGGAACAATAACAATATATCAACAACACAGGTGTATAAAAAAAAACCAATTCCCAAGTTTCTTTGTATTTTGAGGTGATGAATCCGAGATGATCTCCTTTTTTCTAGAGATATGGTCAATTTTAAGGGTTATGCGTGATTTTGAGAAAGAAGATTTTTAACGGAATCCAAAACTTTAAAAAAATACATTTCTTTCTGGAAATTTGATGCTGATTACGAATACAAAAGTATTTATGTGAGTTGGGATCTCAAATCTTGTAAAACCTATAGGTAAGTACTTTTTGCAAACAAAAACGCGAGAATTTGTCATTTTTCTGTTCTTAGAAAATAGTTTTTGCCCCTAGATTAGAGAGGTATGGCAAGTTAAAAAATGCTAAAGGCGACACTCAAGCGTTCAGAGCAGGCCATTCCCCTTTGAATGAGACCCATCGTAGCTTTGTTAAGTTTAAGCTTTGTTAAGTTCGTAGTAGGAGAGCTGCGGTTTTTGGAAAAATTAACGAATAATAAAAGATAATAGAACATTACAAAATAAAAAGGTTCACTTACCAGAAATGTTGTTTCTTATAGTAGGCAGGTACATCTTCAACTTAGTGAGTGGGCCCCAAATGTCATTCATCTGCTTGCAGTTAAGTACTAGTATGGAACGATAACGGTGCCACTTTCGGAGAGTTTTCTCTACCAGTGTGATCAACTCACACTCTTTTCTCTCAACTCACAATTTGTTCTTCATTGAACACGTCGAACGTCCAAGAACATCTTCAAAACACCGACAGTGTTTGCAACTACGATCGGATAGGGTAGGACGACTACATCATTTTCGTTTAGACGAACCACTTTAATTGGGACCCGGACCGCCATTCTAAGTCAAAACAACGTCCTTTTAAAGAAATTACACAAATTAAAACCAAAAAACCCGACAAATACATTAGAAAAGGAGATACAATGCACTAAACTTCATTGAAAACTAGGAAACAACTCAATCCAAGTACCGAAACCTGCTCTTCGCGGAAGGTTGCAACCAGGCTATATGGGGTTACTGCGCAGGCGCGCAAATCTTCTATTGAAATTGTGTTGGTAGTGTTGATTGTTACAGGCTGCAGGGTCTATAGTTGTTCTGTCTGACTCAACATTATTGCCAGATAATGATTTGCCGGACGTTCCATGGTTTTTTGGTAAGATTAGTTTAGAATTATGGTACTTTCTGTGAACTGTCAAAAGTGCCCCTTTCTCATGTCAATTGTGCCCCACCGGTGGGGCACAATTGTCACTTCCTAAGCATTTTGAAAATTTACAAAAAAAAAAAAATACTTGAGAAGCAGATTGAAAAAGGAACGAGATGTATGTAGGTAGCAAAAATACCGTAGTTAACGATAGAAGAAAGAAATTCAAGACCTCTCGTTCTTTCAACCTTGTAGGATGGAAAATGCGAAAAAGTGTCAAATGTGCCCCCCACTCCCCTAATTTCTCAAGAACTAACAAACAAGGAACCGAAGAATTTTTTTTGCTTCCTCACTACCGAAGGTAGGGAAGCTTTGTATTAGTGAAAGAAGTGAAAAAAAATGTCCTCCAAAATCAAAATTTCCACTTGCTTTTTGCGTTTTAGAGCTTCCCGAACAATTTTGGTTCCGTGTCTGTCTGTCAGTCTGTCTGTGGCCAATCCTTGTCCCGGGCAAAACTATACTAACCTGTGGTCCGATTTTGATGAAATTTTCAGGGATTGTGCGGGTTAGGTCCTAGACGGTCCCCTATCAATTTCAGCACCTTCGGACCAATAGGAGCGAGTGCGCATGCGTAAACGTGAATTTCCTGGAACCTCGGTTTCTAATGAACCGATTTTGCTCAAATTTGGAGGTTAGTTAGGGACTAACTTCTAAGAGACACCCTATAAGTTTCAATCAAATTGGTCAAGCAATAGCCGCTGCGCATGCGCGAACTTTAAATTTATTGTTACAACCAAAACTCCGCAACTATTCAACCAATTTCGATGAAATTTTCAGGGATTGTGTGGGTTAGGTCCTAGACAGTGGACCTAACACCAACCTAACACACACTTTTGTTCAATTATTTCAGTGGTTTATATACCACAACCATTTTAAACAAAACTCAAATTACGAGTATATAACAAATTAATACCCATAATCCTAATACGTACACCTATTATAGTTTTAGTATTGAATAATAATAATCATTATCGTCATAACTTCGTAGTTTTATTTTATACCTACACTCTTTCGTTCTTTTATTTCAGTGGTTTATATACCACAACTATTTACAACACTATTATAAACATTAATACCTGCAACCCTATCCCGCATATTATCGCCAATATTTTGGTATTCAATAACTCTTTGAATCATAATTTTTTCGCCAACTGATTCTATACGTCCATGTTACAATGAGTGAGGAAGCTATACTGCCCACCCAACTTGGCAGACGTTTTTTTTTTTTTGTGGAGCGGTCCCTTATCTACCAGTTATGTTAGTACACGAGCACTGTGGAAAAGTGTAAAAAATGTTGAAAAAATTGCGATTGAGTAATTAACACTTGATGGAATGTAATTTAAATTAAATTGAAAGTAAATTGAACTGACTAACTACACATGCACATCGTCTGAACTGCGGCTATAGTAGTATATACTAGTATCCCCTCTTCCTCCACTCCGACTGTTCAACTAACATTGTTGGGCCATCAAGAACCACTACGGAAGAAATAGGTGATAAATCGAGAGCTTTCAACGAATGGTGAACAATTTCTGTCCGTTTAAAATTAAAGAAGTTTCATCTCCCCAGAAACGGCCTGGCTGTACGTGAAAATCGCCAGAAATCAACTGTAACGCTTTTCAAATTCATGTGCCCAAGTAAAATTGTAAAATGTAAAAAAAAAAATGAAATTTTCATGTTTAGATATACGAGTAGGAAGTGTTTCTAAGGGAGACCCAAATTGACAGAACTTTTGTCCAACTTTTTTGGTATATTCTTTTCAATAAAAACCTTTGGAATTCACCAAGTAAAATATTTGTTTCCCCCCAATCTCCTTCAAAGTTGAAGGTTTGCGTTTCAAAGAGAATCCAGTAATGGAATAAACATACGTGTTATCGACACTTTTCCCTCTTGATGAAATTTGGACCCATTTGGGGTCTATTAGTGCCCCGAAGGTTTTGGTTATTGTCCGTCACGTCTATTAAAATAAAAATAGTCATAATTTTTAAGAATTTTTTGCCACCCCCCAGAGTTTGTGAGATCAACCGTTCGCTTATGAGGATAATTAATTATTTAATTAGTGAATAAAAAACAAATTACTGAAGTTTTTCGTCAATTTAAAATAGTTTTCAAGTTTTAAATACAAATGAGCTACCATCCTGATTACACGTGACTGCCTACGAGGGTCCCTCATCTCAACAGGCCCTACAATGGGGTATTTCGGTGGGTCGGAAATTCAAGTTTTTGACCTCAAATTTGGATTCAGCACCCTTGAAAACCTATATGCTACAACTTTAAGCCCAATGATACAATAACATGTGGTAGAAAAATTAATTAAAGAGATCACACGTTTGAAAAAGGCGGGCCGCTATAAATGCACACACACTAGGCAAGGACTACGCCGCGGACTATGCCGCGCGCGTGTATGAGTACTATTTTGTAGTATCCAAGAGGTCTTTCAAGGGTTTCCGTGCATGGATACTTTTTTCAAAGACAGTTGGCTAGCTACGTCACGATTGGCTAGCTACGTCACACCATTCAAATCTTCAACTTTCCTTAGCTTCTCTGATTTTTAAAAACATTTTCTCGACGAACAGACCCGATTACCGTTATTCCTGAGTCATACTCTTTTGAAAAACAAAATAAAAAAAATTGACCGAAATACCCCATTGTTGACTAGCCTAGGTGCCTCAACTGTGCAGAAAAGGCGACCTTTCCGTTTCTTTGAATATAATTTCGTTACTCAGTTGTGCTTCTTTAATAACCAACAACCACATTCCGCAATGAAGGCAACCATAACTTCAGGATTAAGATGTTTCGCTGGTTGGTACCTTCTGTCAGAAGGTAGGTACTGTTAATCCTCCGTCGGGCGCACCCCTGAGCAGAATGAATCCTAGCAGATATTTATTAATAGATATTGACTAACAGGCAAATCTTTTTTTAATTTGAGAAAAAATATGATAATTTTTAGAATTTCAGAAATAAACTAAGTCCACCTCCCCTCGCACGCCCCCCTCCAAAAAAATTAATGTTGAGAGATTTTACAGGCACTTAGTTCAGTTGTTTTCACTGACAGCTGTTAGAATTTGATCGGAAATTTTACTAGTCTTGAAGAAGATGAATCGTAAGATACCGCAAAATATTCAAGTAGGTAAATCCAGTTTTTTCACGCTTCAGTTCAGTCTGCCGCTAGAAAGCAACGAAATACCGTTGGCAGACTGAGTTACACATTTTTGCTTCCGAGTCTACCAAGGTAGCGGAAGCTTTGTTTTCACTTTTCAAGGACGAAAAAAAAAGTTCTCCAAAATCAAAATTTTCACTCGCGTTTTGCGTTTTAGACCTTTCTGAACAATTTTGGTTCCGTGTCTGTCTGTCTGTGTGTCTGTGTGTCTGTCTGTCTGTGTGTCTGTCATGAATTCCTTGTAACGCGCATAACTATACGAAGTTATTGTCCGATTTTGATGAAATTTTCAGGGATTGTGCGGGTTGGTGTGTAGACGGTCCCCTATGAAAATCATCATCCTCGGACTGATAGAAGCGACTGCGCATGCGCAAACGTGAATTCCTTGTAACGGCCATAACTTCTACATTTACCATCCGATTTCAATGAAATTTTCAGGGATGTTACAGATTAATGATTAGATAGTCCCCTATGAAAATCATCAACTTCGAACTGATAGTAGTCACTGCGTATGCGCAAACGTGAATTTCCTTGTAACGGCCGTAACTTCCACATTTTCCATCCGATTTCAATGAAATTTTCAGGGATGTTACAGATTAGTGTTTAGATGGTCCCCTATGAAAATCATCACCCCCGGACTGATAGTAGCCGATGCGCATGCGCGAACGTGAATTGCTTGTAACAGCCGTAACTTCCACAATTTCTACCCGATTTCGATGACATTTTCAGGGATTACGCGGATTAGGTTGTAGATGGTCCCCAATGAAAATCAAGGCCTTAAAATTTAGAGTAGCCTCTGCGCATGCGCAATCGTAAAATCCTTGTAACAGCCGTAACAGTCGCGTGTGGAGTGAGGATCTCAAATTTCATATAACCAACCCCTTTATAGATCAGTTAGCAATGCACTGGACTCTTACCTAGGAGTCCCAGGTTCGATTCCCAGACAAGCAAAGACATTTTTTGATCCAATCACTACCGCACTTACATTTTTCGTCCGAATTTTATGAAATTTTCTAGGATTGTCCAGATTAGCGTTTAGATGGTCCCCTATGACGGTAGTGAAAGGTACTTAGAGATTGGTGTTTTGAGATTAACTGCAATGCATCGGATCATCTATGTAATCGGGTTATGGATACGAGGAAGCTATGAGCCACACCCACTTGGCACACGTTTTACTTATGTGTTAGTACCACATGCTAAAATTGCAACTTTCCCAAAATCCATTCTTATATATTATGTAAACATTCAAATTTGCATTTTTTCAATGTTAGTCTGCCTTATATAAGGTTACAATGGGTTATACTGAAGGTAAACCTCGCTGCTTGAGTTTCAGCCAAGTTGGATATTAAGCCATACATGGGAGTATTCAAAAATTCAATATAAATTTTCATAAATAAATTGGCCATTTCTGAATTTGTGTTGGCCAGTAGATGACAGCGGACTATCCAATTCACGTTTGCGCATGCGCAGTGGCTACTATCAGTTCCTGGGCGACGAGTTTCATAGGGGATTATCTACACGCCAATCCGAACAATCCTGAAAAATGTCATCAAATTTGGATGTCAAATATTGGTGTTTTGGCTGTTACAAGGAATTCACGTTTGCGCATGCGCAGAGGCTGCTGTCAATTTCAAGGCCTAGATTTTCATTGGGTACCTAATTCACATAATCCCTGAAAATTTCATCGAAATCGGACAATAACTTCGTACAATTATGCCCGTTACAAGGATTTCATGACAGATACGGAACAAAAATTGTTCAGAAAGGTCTGAAACGCAAATCACAATTGGAAATTTTGAGTTTGGAGAACATTTGTTTTTCAACCTTGAAAAACTTACTATGCTTTACTCTCTTATGAGATTACTATGCAAAGTCGCTCAATAACTCATGCTGCATGAATGGACTTTTTCCAATATTTTAGCGGAGGTATTTATATGTTCGGTCATTTTCCGTGTTGTGGGAACACAACTGGATGTAAACGACGGCAGGAAAACTGCACTAGACGCATTGTCGGCGAGGTGCCCTTGATTTACAGGAAAAACATCTTACAGGTTCACTCCAAGGCCAGACGGAACGCGTCTAGGGGAAAGAAAAATCCAAAGCTGTCACCTACATCCTGGGAATGGGTCCAAGTAAAGTTGAAGTTATCGCCGCGTTATCTTCTCTGACGCTCGCGAATGTCGGGGGTTTTTCTAGCTAGTATCGCTCAAATGATGGGAAATTTAATGTGTGCGGTTGTAATACCTAGTTTTCCTAGCGATGGCCGATGGATTATCTTTGAAATGAAAACTGATATTACAAAGATCTTGCGCTTATGGACTAGTATGTTCTCTAGTGCACTTACCGTGTTTCGGATCAATGGTTTGCAGTTGGTAGCGGAAGGCGTTGATGTTCGTTGACTAGGTGAGTCCCTTTGGAAACACCGAAAAACAATATTCTTCGTCTGAAGTTTACCAGGTAAGTATAATTTGACTTTTTATTGCGTTATTGTGTATAATTTGCTTGGTTGATCAACATTAACTCTTTTCCTTTGTTTCAGGTTCTTCAAGACTCAGGTAAGTGAATTTATGTTCTGCAATCTACAAGTGACTCTACTTTTACTTCGATCAAGGTAAGTTATTCAGGTAAGTATTTTATTAATAGACGTAATTTCTGATCCTATTACGCTCCAGGAAACTGCTCAGGTAAGTATTCAAAAGTCAGAACGCCAGTTCAGGAACAAAAGGTAAAAATCTCTATTTAAACGAAAAATACTTTGAACATTCAATAAATGGCATAAAAACGTACTAATCTCAATGACTTTAACTTCAGAATTATCAATGTAAGTAATAAAGATAGGTCCCTGATGGGGTTAACCTATAACTGTCCACGTGGTGGGTTGTTACCAAACACCACGAGATCGAGAACAAGAACACGGTGTTACGAAACACCACGAGATCGATAACATCAACTAAAAGTCCCTTTTGGACATCAAAATACAAGAAATTTATACCTAGGAGGAACTCCAAAGCAACAATTAATACAAAATGAATTAGTTTACCGGTTTTGACTATTATGAGAGAGAGAGTTCGTGGGGATGGTCCAGGTGGAAATGCGGCGGTCGTCCAGAATCTTCGTGGAGTACTTGGGAGGGCGCAATCGTACACCAATGTATCCAGGCTCGAGGATCTGGTTGCGAATTATCAATCGGTGACTCTAATTGACTTCACTTGTCATAAAACTGTCCTTTCACTATTCCTGCTGCCTCACAGCTTGCTAACACTTGTACATACTTCTGGGTGAGTGCTCGATCAAGACACGACTAAGGGCTTCAAGATGGCGTTGCCCTCAGCCGTGTCCCCCCCTTACGCGACCTTCCCCTACCTGGTTACTCCTTCGCACTGGCCTGGATGGTGCTGCCGCCTGGTAGTGGCCGCGGTCCCTCCACTTCCATACGATCCTCTGTGCATGGAAGGCTTCTCTTCAGGATCAACTTGGGTATGGATCTGGTGGAGCTCTGTGGTGATGGATCACCACACTCCTCCCTTCTCAAGAGGCCGATGTCCTCATCGGCTTTCTTCCGTCCCTCCGGGGTCACTGGGGGCAGAGGCAGAGGCAGGTTGGGACGCGACTCTATCAGCGCCTGCTCATAACGCCATCGGCGGCATCCTGTACAATCTGCAGGTCTGGCCTTTCGGTGTTCCCGGAGTTTGCATGGCATCGGGTGATCTGGATGGCCCATCGGAAACTTCTTGCACCTCGTCACTAGTCGGTTCCAGAACGTCTTACAGCTTTGGCAGCGAAATCCGGTTATTACTCTGTCTGGCTTTCCGCAGATGGGGCAGTCGCTCAAAACGAGCCTCGGCGTCAAGTCCATTGCGCTGGTCTGGTCCTTTTGTGATATTGGTGAGAACGGTGGGGCGGTGTCCTCTTTGGGTCCCAAGCCCTTTCCCTCGTCCTCGCAATCCATTTCCGACTCCTTTCCTGAGAGCTCGGGTGTCGACATCTGGTGTGTCAGTGGTAACGGCTTTTCAATCGGGTGGGATTCGCCCTCCGTCCAGGTGTCGTCTCCATCCTCCTCTGCGCCCAGCCTCTCCCGCAACGTCTGCATTTGGTGTCTGAGTATGGCGACTTCCCTTATGACGGCTGGTGGAGGCTGAGACTCTGACAAGGTTGTGGTTCGTAGACAGTCCGCCAGCTGGGTTATGCAATTCATGACGATTGCCAGCTGTCGCGGCTTTCCCTCGAGCAGTCTGACAGTCCCTCCGATGACGATCATCGCTTCCACAGTTCCATCTCGGTCTTCGGCTCCTCCCTCCAGTTGTCCTATCACCCTATCTACTCCGGTCGCAGTCATGGCAGCCCTAGTCAGTTCCTCCTGCAACAGAATATGGCCGTAGTCACCACTTTTGTCAAACTCTTTTGAAACTCGCATCCTTTCCTCTCATCCTCAGGTTGTCCCTAGACTTCCTACTCTCCCAACGACCTCCCTCGGGCAACAGATCCCGTCGGACAATGGCGACCGCCCGAACCCGGAATTCTCCCCATCTCGGCCCGAATCGGTCCGACCAACGTCGTGGCTCCCCTCCCTCTCAACATGGGTCAAAGGTATTCCGGATAAACATCTCCAGGTAAGTTTTCTTTTAACTTTTAATTATTTATTGTTTACAATTTACATATTTACTCTTTACTAATTTCTACATATATTATCTTTTCTCTTTTTGTAATTAACTTTTGTTTTATTTATTTACAGGTACATGCAGGACTTGGACCTACTCCGCTCCATGGCACATCCGCACACAGCCCAGGTAAGGTATCCGGTGTGGCTGGTACTCTGGCTCAACCGGCTGGGATGAGGCCTGGGGGTCGCTGGTCTTAGCTTCGGCTTGACTCGCCTCCCTGGCGTCGTTCCTCTTGGTCGTCGTATAGTTGAGTTGGCATCCATGTCGGAAGTCCCTTCATTGTCCTTCTCGTCCGTCCTCTCCTCGGGGACCACTTCTTCGGGTGTGACTGGGGTACTGGTTACGCCAGTCACCGGATCGGCAGTTGTGGCCTCCAACCGGCACAGGTGAAAATGTGTCACCAACTCCGGCGAGTCCTCCACTCCACCGTCCGCGTTCCTCCGCTGTCTTCATTTTCGTTCGCGGCCCATTCCAGAAACTCCAGAAGGCCTTTCCCCTGTCAGGCGGGGGCCGCCCATTGGTCTAGCGCCACCTCCAGGTCCATTTGTAGGATCCAGGGTGACGCCGTGACTGGCTGATTCCTCGCCCACGCAGGCGCCAAGCCCGTTGCAGTCGTTTCCTGGCCAATCTTGAGATTCGCCGCAACACTCTCACCAATCGAGTGATAGCGGTCGAGGGACAGCCAACCGTCCCGCGTCTGGTCGCGTTTCTTGTGGTATCGTCATTCGTGACTTCGCTTGCTGGGACCTCGTGGACAGGCTCTGTCCACAGGTTCCTGCTCCGCCTGAGATCCGGAGCATGGTTGTTCGGTCGTAGGTGGCCTTTCCTCGCCCTTGTTTCCTTGCGAAAACCGGTGAGGTGAGCCCGTGGTTTGCTGGCCATCCATCAGCTGCTGGTTCTCCTCCCGCAGCTCCAACAAGCTGTGCCTGTGTGAAGTCGACCAAACAAGCGACGTGATGGTACTCTTGCTGCTGCAGCTCGTCGGGATCTGCAGCCCTTCCCTCTTCCTTGTCCGGAAGTCGTCCACTATCATCTGTGTGAGTGAGCTCCTCGTCCGTTAGGGGGTGCTCGTTTTCAGGCTCCCTGGGGATTTCCAAGGGGCAATCCTTCGGTACATTTGGCTTCTGCTGGACATTGTCCATTTGGTCTTTCCCTTTTCTCTACTCGCCGACCCGCCGCTAGCCGCTCCAGGCTTTTCACGGTGCTGGGGTCTCGGATCAAGGTTCCGATGGTCAGACGTTCGCCAGTCTGAGGGTGGTCCATCTCCGCCGCCCCTATGTCGGTTCGGATCCTGATGGGGAACTTCTCCAAGAGGTCCAACCCCAAAGACTGAGTCCAGAGTCCGGCCGGTCGAATATGAAGAAGTCATGCATAGTGGTGACCGGTCCGATTGTCACTGGAGTCGTCTGTACTCCTCGGAGTAACATCCTCTGTCCGTCCGCTCCCCACAATTCCTCTGTGGTCGGTTTGGATCTCCACCCCGGGAATAGGCTCGGAAAGCGCCGAAACCGTGGCTCCGGTATCCAGCACCATTTTGCGATCGGTATCTCCCAGTCGGACGGGAACGTATATCACCGGCCTTATGGTGAGTTAGCGGTTGTCTGGAATGCGACCAAGTCGTCGTCTCGCTTCTCCTTTTCAGGTTCGCTAGGTGTTGGTGCGGCAATGGCCGCTGTTGTCGCTGAAGTGGGCACCGGAAATGGGAATCTGGCCATTATCTGCTCCCTCCTGGCACACTCGGCTTCATAGTGGTCCTTGGAGCCGCAGAAATCGCACAAGTAGTCCGCGACGACCATCGTGGGACAATATGCAGTGTAGTGGCCCCACTGACCCGCAATAGTGGCAGAAGGACGCAGTTTTGGGGGAGCCGGTTCCCTTGAGGGAATCTCCTTCGGGGCCTTCTCCCTGCATGGGTGTCAATGGCGGCGTTCGAACTCCGCTAGGACCACTGCGGTTTGGG
>CM019181.2:68070696-68089136 GCA_009739505.2 Apolygus lucorum
GAGCAATATCACGATAGGTTTTTCGGAGGGTCAGCTATGGACGCGCTCGCTGCGGCGTGCGTCTTTTAGCGACGAGTCTCGGACTACTGCGGGGAAGCCGTGAGTTCGAGTCTCGCGGCAGCAGCGTAGTTTCTTGTGAGCCGGGCTCAGCCCCCCCCCCCCCCTCACCCTTGTCCAACCCAGGGAGGTGAGGCAATGGGAAGCCATGAGCGAAATCATCAGAACAAATTCTGATCTTCCCTTTGGAAGACAGCTGATGACGTCCGCGACGCCGGGAATGGCAGTCGGACAAAAATCTAACCTGAAATGGTTGTTTACTTATTTTACTTTACTGATAGGTTTTCGGTTCCTAACTTGATTTTCACGATCATGTTGCTGGTTTTCAGGAAGGTCAGAAAACAACACGATTGTTAAGTCGTTCGCGAAAATGTTGATGATTTTTTTACGATTTTAAGAGTACGATGATAGAGTCACCGTACTCTCTTCCAGGGCCCAACTCCAAACTACCCTCCATATTTGAGCAAAGTCAGATCGAGAAAAAATTTATGCTTGTAAATCGTGTTTGGACAACTAGGCAAAAATTGGTTTGCTCAAAGGTTTATTATTTTCTGTATAGATCACCCTTCTGTATAGATCACTGGTTCTCCATCAATAGCACCTACCACCATCTGTATTCTCCCTTGACCTTCCCTCTCAAATTTCAGCTTCCTGCGTTCAATAGGATTGAAAATAGCTTTGGAGCTCACTCAGCTGATCAGTGATCTGAGGAGTGAAGAAGATCTCCTCGAATGCTGGAGACGCCTGGAAGAGCACTTCCATTCAATAGGATTGAAAATGGCTTTGGAGCTCACTCAGCTCAGTGATCTGAAGAGTGAAGAAGCCTTTGAGCAATGATTTGCAGCGTTTTTTACCCACCAACATTTTTTTTACCTACCAACTTTTTTTACCTACCAGCTAGGCACTACCTACCACACCATACTGGCTTCACACCTTCACAATCAAGTTTATTAGAAAGAACTAACGCTTCACACTCGATTGGAAAAATAGAAAGCTTCATATGGAAATTTGATTACTGGTTACGCAGAAGGCAAAACTGTATACAAATCGAAGAAATGAACAGCGATCGCATTTTAGTCCGATAAAATTTGAATGGAGATTAGACCTATTTGCGATTCACACTCATGATTCTGTTTTATCGAAGGAAAACCTTCAAGTACTCGTAGGGACCGAACAGGTTTGTCCTACAGAGCTCCGGGTGGTCTCAAAAATTTTTAAAAATTCAATACTATTTAAAATTGGTGAAAAAACGATACCTTTATTTCGAGAGTTTTCGAGCTAGGGCACTCTTGAAAATTTCAACCCTTAATTTTCACCCCTTAGAAGTGACCTACATCAACCAAAAGCTTCGCGGCACAACTAGACCCCAAATGGAGCCCATATACCAAATTTGAACCAAATCGGTCCAGTGTTGCTAAGAAAAGTGCTGCGTACGGCGTACGGCGGACGGACGGAAATTTTTGGTTTATTATTTTCAATAATAAGCCTTTGGAATCGAGCAAGAAAAAAAAAATTTTAACCCCCCCTCAAAATTTGATGTTTTACGTTTCAAGGTACGTAGAATCCGAAAATCGAATAAAAAAATTTCCGTCCGTCCGCCGTACGCCGTCCGCCGTACGCCGTCCGCCGTCCGCCGTCCGCCGTACGCGGCACTTTTCTTAGCAACACTGGACCGATTTGGTTCAAATTGGTATATGGGCTCCATTTGGGGTCTAGTTGTGCCGCGAAGCTTTTGGTTGATGTAGGTCACTTCTAAGGGGTGAAAATTAAGGGTTGAAATTTTCAAGAGTGCCCTAGCTCGAAAACTCTCGAAATAAGGGTATCGTTTTTTCACCAATTTTAAATAGTACAGAATTTTAAAAAAATTTTGAGACCACCCGGAGCTCTGTAGGACAAACCGTTCGGTCCCTACGAGTATTGAAGGTTTTCCTTCGATAAAACAGAATCATGAGTGTGAATCGCAAAAGAGGTCTAATCGCCGTTCAAATTTTATCTGACTAAAATGCGATCGCTGTTCATTTCTTCGATTTGTATACAGATTTGCCTTCTGCGTAACCAGTAATCAAATATCCATATCAAGCTTTCTATTTTTCGAATCGAGTGTGAAGCGTTTAGTTCTTTCTAATAAACTTGATTGTGAAGGTGTGAAGCAATTATAGTGTGGTAGGTAGTACCTACCAATAGTTGGTAGGTAAAAAAAATTGGTAGGTAAAAACAATGTTTGTAGGTAAAAAACGCTGCAAATCATTGCTCACTGATCAGATCACTGATCAGCTGAGTGAGCTCCGAAGCCATTTTCAATGCTATTGAATGGAAGTGCTCTTCCAGGCGTCTCCAGCATTTGAGGAGATCTTCTTCACTCCTCACATCACTGATCAGCTGAGTGAGCTCCAAAGCCATTTTCAGTCCTATTGAATGGAGGTGCTCTTCCAGGCGTCTCCAGCATTCGAGGAGATCTTCTTCACTCCTCACATCACTGTTCAGCTGAGTGAGCTCCAAAGCCATTTTCAATGCTATTGAATGGAAGTGCTCTTCCAGGCGTCTCCAGCATTCGAGGAGATCTTCTTCACTCCTCACATCACTGATCAGCTGAGTGAGCTCGAAAGCCATTTTCAATCCTTTTGAATGGAAGTGCTCTTCCAGGCGTCTCCAGCATTCGAGGAGATCTTCTTCACTCTTCTGATCACTGATCAGCTGAGTGAGCTCCGAAGCCATTTTCAATCCTATTGAACGCAGGAGCTGAAATTTGAGAGGGAAGGTCAAGGGAGAATACAGATGGTGGTAGGTGCTATTGATGGAGAACCAGTGATCTATACAGAAGGATGATCTATACAGAAAATAATAAACCTTTGAGCAATGATTTGCAGCGTTTTTTATTCGATTTTCGTATTCTACGTACCTTGAAACGTAAAACATCAAATTTTGAGGGGGGGTTAAAATTTTTTTTTTCTTGCTCGATTCCAAAGGCTTATTATTGAAAATAATAAACCAAAATTGGAGCCCACAAACCGAATTTCATCAATTTAGTCAACGTTCCCATGAAACATAATACTGAATGTAGAAACAATGAATAGTATAGAACAAATGAGTTCTTCAAACGACATTTCGTTAAAAAATAAAGAAACTTGTGTAGGTAGGTACCTATTTATTATTTTAGCGTTTTTTTTACCGTGTGGGTACTCTATGAGTTCGTGGAGACGAGTAGAACGTGAATATGGACTCCTAAGATCTTCAAAGCATACCCAGTGCATACAGTATGGTGTTCAGAAAATCGAAAAAACCCAAGAATCGTGTAAAAAAAAAATTTTCTGAAATTAATTGCAACACCATTGTTCCAAAATTCGCTCATTAATTCATACTGCATGAATGGACTTTTGTGCCTTTGATGCACCAGGCGTGGTTTTGTCTGCTTTTCTTTATTAATTTTTTCTTCATTTATTTGGAATTATTAATATGATAGCTATTAAATACAATGTATAGTACAGGATTTCTTCTGTTTTCATCTGGTAATGTTTACTGCTTTCATCTGATTTAAAGTACCTAATATGCTTATTCTGAGGCTGGGTTCTGCTAGCCAGAATTGAGACCCCTTACCAGAATAGCTTTCTCTATTATGTTGAATTTATGAAGCTGCAAGTGTCGTTGAGTACCAACCAGCTAATTTGTTCCTTTGTCCGTTTTCCCCTAACACCAGGTGAATTTAGAATTGAAGAAGACATAGTGATGGAAATCCCAGAAAAGCTACAAGGACCCGACTTACGGCCGTATTCGACGCTTCCGCTCGTCAAAATCCGCCTAGTGGACATCGATAAGCTGACTTGCATGCTGCCTCCGCTGGCCAATATCGCTTTCTTCACAGTCGAATCCATGTACAACGGAGTTTTCATGCCAGCTCCTACTTGTCAATACTACGCTACCTTCCCTATTCCTCTCACGCCTGTGGAGCCCAACGTAAGCAGCTCTATCAGTTTTTATCAGCACTTAAGACAAGTTGAAGAAATCATATAATATATGATTTATTACATATTCATATAATATAATATAATAATATTATATTATATTATAATATTATTATTACATATTAAATCATATAATATAATAATATTACATATTCGAATCGCGTGGAGTCCAACGTCGTTCTTCCATACTTACACGTCGAGTACTCATATTATGAGTTCTCGACGTGTAAGTATGGAAGAACGACGTTGGACTCCACGCGATTCGAATATGTAGCATTCTTGGTTTCCCGAATTTTTTGAAGAACTGGTACGGATTTTAGATACAGCTCCAAATTACTATTGGTCAAAATATTATTTTTTATCATTTATAATCATTTTTGCTAATGTAGTACTTACCTTGATAGGTACCAAACCAACCTTTAATTAAGAGCTGATGTACGAGTACCCTGTCACTTCTTGTTCCATCTCATCAACAGTCTGTTCTACATCTCTACAAAACGTACCTTTCATCCTCTGTGAATTCAAAGTTATTATAGTTTGGAGAGGAAAGAAAGTTCTTGGTGTATTACCAAAATGTACTGGCACTATTCTCGGCAATTCTCGGAAGCAACTACCCTGAAGTCTTTCTGCTTACATCCGTATGAGCAAGATCAACTCACAGGATTTTTCCTCGCGGCAACAAAATAAACCAAGTCAGCTTAGATCTCTCGTTTCCTCACATTCCCAGGTGAATATTAATCATTCCCTCTGACATCAAATGCCGTCTAGAAAACACTTTACTTTTACTTATTTTAGCAACTATTACTATTGTGGGTCAAATCTACACCCAGCCCATGTACCTACCAACTCTCTCGGGAATATAGCTCTTTCTTGTTCATGGCTTACCCATTATTTTTATTTTTTATTTTTCCTTAAATTCAGGAAGCCTTTGTACCACCCTTTGTACTCCAGAACGTTTACCTGATTGTCCCCTTTCAAATTAACAACCATTATTATTTCCCACAATTCCACACCCACTTTTAACCAATACTCTCAACACCAAACCCATCTACTTTTTTCCACTTTAACCCTCTAAATGTTGAACTCTCTAAATAATGATTTAAGTGCGTAATGGTGTGTTCAACTTTTTTATAGTCAAAATTCCACTATATAAGTTTCAAATCTGGTAAATTTGCTATCAACCTCTTGTTCCTTTTCATGTTACTCAACGTTTTTCTCACAGGATATAGGGGAGGTGTATGTATAATTTTGTGGAACTTAGATATTTTCTATCATGATGTATGCTTATCTGGAATACCGCAATCAGTCGGTCAGAATAAAGAGTTAGACCTTGGTTCTTCCTGGTGATTTGAATGGTGTAGTGGAAATCTTCATCGATGCTGGCACCCTTGGCTCGCCTGATCTACCTGAACGCTACAGGTTTATTATTTTCCATAATGAACGTTTGGAATCGAGTAAGCAAAAACAATGTAAACGCCCCTTGAAATTTGATGTTTCACGTTTCAAGGTATGTAGAATCCAAAAATTGAATAAAACTTTTTCCATCCGTCCGCCGTAAGGCGTTGCCTAATTCCCATGGACCAATTTGGGATACCGGCTTGGTTTGGGGTCTAGTTGTGCCCCATAGGTTTTGATTATTGCATTCCCAAAACCCAAGCTTGAAAACTTTTGATGTATTGTTTTTTCAATAAAAGTTTTAAAAACGAAGGAGACCATCCGGAACTCAGAAGGATGAATCATGGTTAAATGAGACTTCGTCTAATTATTTGAGATTACAGTCTGGGAACTTCTCGGCCGAAGGTCCCTCAACCCACCTTCCACTATCAACCCATGGTTGGTAGAAGCCGTGTTCTTCGCAGACTGGTGATCTTTACAAAAAATAATAATAAACTGTTGAGTAATAATTTTCACATTTGTTTAGAGTGGTGTTCAGCAATCAGTCCCTCTTTGAACCCAGTTAACTGTTCGGTGCCCTCCTTTTACTTCATTTTGAGATGATTTGATTATGCTTACACCCTCGACAGTACACTTGTCTTGAACGTCGCAATTCAAGGATCTCGGTGTCGTGCTTTATTGGCAGCTTCCATCTTGGAGCACATTGATGTGAAGACCAGCAAAGCACACCGGATCTTGGTTTTTGTACAGAGAAATGCACGCAAGAATATACCAGTCCATCGTTAGATCCCATAGTACTCGTAGTAAAGACTTTGGAAATACCTATCCCTTGAGTACATCTTTACGTAAAAGTTACTTACATAGCTTAGTGACATGATTACTAATCAGTCACTCTCCTCATGCTCACAATCTCAAATGAGCTCCTTCGTTTGAAAATGTAAGTAATTTTTAAAAACTTACTCCTCTTCTGTTTTAATTATTATTACAGTAATAAATAGATTAAAATAAATTAATCATTTTTGAGGCACTCCTATAGGAGACTTTACCTGTTATAGGAAGAGCGTGAGCTTCAATTGCTTCATTTTGAAAATGGACTTGTGGAAGAATATGTGGACATTAACTTTCGCAAAAAGTGGTACAGCATATCTTTCTCGCCCGGTAGAACGTGTCTTATGAAATACAGGTGAAAAGTATACTCATGGAGAAAACATATATACAGGGTGTCCAAGTAACTACGCTCCCCCCACTTATTTCCTCTAATAGTGTAAGAAAAAAATCAGATTAACGCTATTCTTCATAATTTTTTGCGTAGAATTCAAAAATGACAAACTTGCGCAGTGCGCAATCGCGTAAACATGCGCAATCATGATCAACTTTGTTTTTTGAAATGAGAACTCCCATTTTTTATTGCAGATTCGGATTCTACGTTAAATTTTATGGACATTTTACTTCGACAACTTTTTTTTTGGACGCGCGCAGCCCGCTCAACGAGCGCTCAAATATGCGCAACCCAGAGATTGCGCCAAAGTTGAGATGAAGGTAAACCTCAAGTGCGGCACAATACTTAGCACTGCTTTTCTACGCTGAATCGCGTGGTGATGTCCCTTTCTTGTTTCATTTTACCGTATCTACAGCCGAAAAAGTCACATTTTGAGGAGGATATCATCGATTTTCTTACGAAGGTAAATCCTAATAAAATGTAAAAAAATAAAATTTTTAAAATTGTAAAATAACGGGAAACTTCTACATAATTTAATCATCACAAAATTTTACAAAATAACTTTCAGTCTTCTAAAACTATGATTGTATGAACAATGATTGAAACAATTAAGCAATAAACTGTTCGAACTGGGCTCCTCCTTCAGAAATGCCCGCCCCGGGTCTGTGCAAAAAATTTTCATCTATAGCGTTTGCGATAGTTTCCCGTTATTTTAAAATTTTAAAAATTTAATTTTTTTACATTTTATTAGGATTTACCTTCGTAAGAAAATCGATGATTTCCTCCTCAAAAGTGACTTTTCGGCTGTAAATAAGGTAAAATGAAATCAAACCAAGAAAGGGACATCACCACGCGATTCAGCGTAGAAAAACAGTGCTAAGTATTGTGCCGCACTTGAGGTTTACCTTCATCTCAACTTTGTCGCAATCCCTGGGTTGCGCATCTTTGAGCGCTCGCTGAGCGGGCTGCGCGCGTTCAAAAAAAAAGTTGTCGAAGTAAAATGTTCATAAAATTTACCGTAGAATCCGAATCTGCAATAAAAAATGGGGGTTCTCATTTGAAAAAACAAAGTTGATCATGATTGCGCATGGTTGCGCGACTGCGCACTGTGGAATTTTGTCATTTTTGAATTCAACGCAAACAATTATGAAGAATAGCGTTAATCCGATTTTTTTTCTTACACTATTAGAGAAAATAAGTGGGGGGAGCGTAGTTACTTGGACACCCTGTATATTATTATAACTAAAATACTCAGTTGGCTGAGAAAAATTCATACATGGACAATCCAACAACAACAAAAAAGATTATACAGTTTTCAATTAAAATCATAATAAATTAATTTTTGTTGTCAATCCATCTAGAATCAATTATAAATTCGACGATGTGAAAGACCAGGATGATGTTGGTGTAGATTTTACGAAATTGCCGCTCGTCAAAGAACCAAGAGTAAATTGGAATTCTCTCAGAAGAATGTGGTTCACTCCGAAACACGAGCAGTTTTTCAAAGAAACAATCATAAAGTAAGAACCTGACTGAATAACTATTGATGTGATGCAATGGAACTCATACCTAAATATAAAGAAAGTGTAAAGGATGTTTGCATCATCACGGAAAAAATATTAATGGAGTACCACATAAATGTGTATTGTCATTTTGACGCTCCCCAATTCTCAACTGAAGAAAGAAAGGGAGTTTTGAACAGCTATTAACAACCAAATTATTAAGTTATTAGGTACCAAACAAACTTACAATCAGTTCTTGTCTTACCACCAGGTATCGACTTTGGCCTATAGAGATCACGGTGTCACCTTCTGGGCCAATAGAACTGAGCGAAAGACTCAAAATGGGAGGGAAGAAGAAACCCGAAGAAACACCGGAAACTTCGCCGACTCAGACGCCTCAGACCGCAAAACCCAAAGACAAAGGGGTTGCCAAGGGAAAAGAAAAGGAAGGCGAACCACGAAAATCAGCTGCTGGCAGAAAGTCGGAGGTCAAAAGCAGGAAATCCGTAGCTCGGAAATCTGTTGCTAGGAAATCCGTTGCTCGAAAATCTGTTGCAAAAGGTTTGTGATCGTGATGCTCTCCAAGCTAACATCAGAGATTCGTTTCATGGACTGATAGCAAAATAATAAAACTAATTCGACGAATATTTACATGGTACAGTTGAGTGAAGCAATCAGTATGTTGATATCTAGTATTCATATTCTACATAAGCGAAACGGGATAACTGGAATTCTAATAATATTGATCGTCGCTCAGGTTCGAGGAAGTCTGTAGCGTCAAGGAAATCTGCGGTTGGGAAAAGACAGTCCAAAATCGCAACCGCCAGGAAATCTACTGCAGCGGGATCACGAGCAGGATCTTCTTCAAGAACGGTGAAGGTACCCAGTAGGTCAGCCAAAGAAAAAGAGGAACGAAAACCTGCTAACCCAGACATAAAACATTTTGTGGCTTACATAGATCTGTCATGTCTTCTGTTCCCTGGAGGTAAGAAACCAGATCAGCCGTTGGTACTCTTATTCCACTACGAGAACATAAGGAACGCAACTCCAAAACTTATGGTTTTGAGTTAAAATCATTGAGATACAACCAACGGCCATTAGCTGGTTTATAGGTTTCCGTGAGATCACAGGAGGGCAGTATCGCAGGTCTTGATAATTTTTCTGGTTGGACATTAGTAAACCCAGCACAACTTAAGCGGATGAAGCTTATAAGTAGCCATGAGCGAAATCATAAGAACCAATTCTGATCTTCCCTTTGAATTTTTGGAATGGCAGTTGGACGAAAATTCTACCTGAGATGGTTGTTTACTTTACATTTGCTTCCGAGTCTACCTAGGTAGCGGAAGCTTTGTTTTCACATTTCAAGGTTGAAAAAAGAGTTCTCCAAAATCAAAATTTCCACTCGCGTTTTACGTTTCAGACTTCCTGAACAATATTGGTTCCGTGTCTGTCTGTCTGTCATGAAATCCTTGCCAACTTCTACAATTCTCATCCGATTTCGATAAAATTTACAGGGATTGTGCGGGTTGGCGTGCAGATGGTCTCCTAGGAGAATCATTACCCCCGGACTGATAGTAGCCGCTACGCATGCGCAAACGTGAAATAATTGCCACAGCCATAAATTCTACATTTCTCATCCGATTTCGATGACATTTTCGGGGATTTTGAGGGTTCGCGTTTAGATGGTCCCCTATGAAAATCATCGCCCCCAGACTGATAGTAGCCACTGCGCATGTACAAAAGTATATTTCCTAGCCATAGCTTCTAGATTTTCCAACAATATTCAGAGATTGTGCCGGTTGACGTGTAGAGTCCCCTATGAGGGTAGTGCAAGGTATTTAGAGATCAACTACTATGCATCGGATCATCTATACAATCGGGTTATGGACACGAGGACAGGGGTGTGTCGGTCCAGGCATTTCCCTGGAACGGTTCCAACGGTTACGGTGACAAAGATGTAACCGTTCCAAATTACCGGTACAGTTCCATTACCGATACAGGCGATCAAATCCCACTCACATGGCATGGATGAAGCAGGCAGTCAAATCCCTATCGTCCTTCTTCCATGCTTATGATCTCAACTTGCAATACAATAGCATAATTTTCCTTGACAATTCGCTAAAAGGAAGGAATTTGAACAAGTGTTACAAAAGAGGCAATTTATTATAACTTATAGTTACCAAACAATTCAAGGAAAGAATTATGACGTTGCAGTTTAAGAACTTAACATGACAATAATAAATTAATAAAACTGGAGACAACTTCCATGCTAACCTGTCCAGAAGATAACTTCCCGCTCAACAGCCATTCCATGAACCATTCTCAGTCCATGGAAGTAGTAAGGGCGCTTCCAGGTACAACATGGAACAGAACTGAAAACAAGATCCATGCTTACCGGTCCAGAGCCATTGAACCATTCTCTGTGATATCTTATCGGTCCGGTTACATCCTTACCGGTCCAGTTCCATCCTCACCAATCAGAATGATCAGATTGATGAGATGATTGATCAGATCATTCTGATTGGTGAGGATGGAACTGGACCGATAGAAAAGATTCTCTTCCCGGTCCAGAGCCATCTTAAGGTATCTTATCAGTCCGTGGAACTGGACCGGTAAGGGTCGAGTTTTTGTCACTGCGTGGAACCGTTCCAACCTGATACTCGGTTCCACAGTCCCGGTACAGCTGTACCGACACACCTCTACACGAGGAAGCTATGAGCCACACCCACTTGGCAGACGTTTTTCATTGTGAGATACACCTGGACGAGCTCTTCGTGTAGCTCCAACAGTAGTATTTCGAACCTCTCAGGTTGGTAGGTAAGTCTTTTTCTTTCTGAAGAATTTGGAAAAGAGTTTTCTCTCACGAGGGGCGTAAATCGCCGTTCAGTGTGCTTTTAACCTTTGCAAGTATTTTGAAATTGCAAGATGCGCTTCCTGAGACGCCTCTTTCTCTCATTTTGCTTACGAGTGTACCAAGGTAGCGGAACCATTGTTTTCACTTTCAAGGATTAAAAAAAAGTCCTCAAAAGTCAAAATTTCCACTCGCGTTTTACGTTTCATAACTACCTGATCAGTTTTGGTATATCTATTTGTCTATGTGTCTGTCGGTCGGGCTGTGTATTTGAATCCTTGTAACGAGCAAGTCTTTACGGAGTCACTCTCGAATTTTTATTACATTTTCAGTGATTGTGAAGGTTGGGATATAGATGGTCCCCTATGGAAATCATCGCACCCGGATTGACAGTAGCTTCCATCCACGCATGATGAGAGTCTTTCTCCCAACAATCCTTGTCGGGTTTCAGCGCTACCTCCCGCCACTTCAACGAACTACCATTCCTCATTACCATAACTACCATTCTAAAGTTTGTTGTCTCGTAATCGTTTTCGTTTCTCTTATGAATGATTTCTACGTAATGATTTCTCTCTGAACAGTTATGGACTAGTGTCTTTTTATGTTGCGAAACGTGCCCTAAGTCATTCAATTTCAAAGCTGATCTTCAAAATCGTCACTGGTTCTAGTTATAGAAATATGAGAAACGAAAACGATTACTAAGAGACATCAATCTTTTAATGGTATTTATGGTAATCAGGAATGGTTGTTCATTGAAGTGGTGGGAGGTAGCGCTGAAACCCGACAAGGATTGCTGGGGGAAAGACCATAACTTCTTTATTTTCCGTCCGAATTCAATGAAATTTCCAAGGGTTGTGCGGGTTGACGTGTAAATGATCCCCTATGAGGATACATGGAGATTGAAGTTTTGAGTTTTGAAATAGAGTTGGAAATATTCTGATGGAATAACCAGCTCGTATTTCTACCCAATGATTCAAATATAATTGTATTTTATTAAATAATTATAATATAGATATGAATTGGGTATGGTTCAATAACAAAACGGAGTGTGGTTTATATCGATTAACTCTTTAATCGTATATGAGGTCCGAAATGAAATGAGAATGGATTTTGGGTATCAAGGAAAACCGCAAAATATTAAAATATGTGGAGAGATCACTTACCAGGAGCAAGGCAGGAAAGTGACTGAATGCCGAGCTCGTTCCCAGTCTAGGAGAGTAGGGACGCCTCCTCAGGCCTAGTCCGTGTAGCAGTTCGCGGAACTGCTACACTCCCCCTCTGGGTTTTAAAAATTTTGGAACAAAATTTTTGCGGGTGGTAGGATAGGTAGAGGTTGGATGGTGGTTAGTACAAAAATAATTCAGTAAATCAATCCTAGGGACCCTCGGCAGGGAAACCTTGCCTGACGCGCACCCGTAGCGCTATGGTTGGCTGCCATGGAAGCGTTCAAGCTGGACAAAACCTGCTAGCGACGTCGTAGACGTTCTCATTGTTGTTTGAATGTTTTTCAAACGTTTATGTTAACTTTTGTTAGGTAACATTTGTATTAACAATCATTTTGTTTCAACATTTTTTGTATTTAACATTAGTATTCTTGTTTTTTTTTTTGTGTTTGTTTTTAAATTGTTAAGATTGTTGCTTGAGGCTCCAGGCGTACTTGATGGCTTGGGTGGGTTATTCGGCTGGATGGCCTTCCAATCTTGTTCCATGTTCCCGTTTACGTCTCTTGGGCATGTAACACAGTATGATATACGTGATTAATATTATGATTGTAGTTCTTTTACAAATAAAACTTAGGTAATGTTTTTTTTTGTTTTTATTATTACGTTTTTGTTTTTGTTATGTCATATCATGTTGGTTGTGGGAATGGTTTCAACTGACTGACGTGTTGTGTCTTAACATCGTTATTGTCTATTTTGTTTACCAGTCTGTATGTGACCGGCGATAGTACCTTGTCAACTATGTATGGTTCACTGTATCTGTAAGTTAGCTTCGAGTTTACATTGTTTATTTTCGAGCTCAGGACATATTGGCGGATGAGAACCTGATCTCCTTCTTTGAAAGTGTGTGGGGTATGGATCTGATCGTAATATTTCTTTCGTCTTTCCATTTCCCGTTGCAAGTTGTGGCATGCTTGTTCCCATACTGCTTGTTGGTCAGTTAATGGGTATTCGTTAATGGGTTGTAATCCCCAAACCAACTGAATGGGAGTCGGGGTTTCTCGGCCTAAAAACAATTTTGCTGGCGTAAAGCCATGACTGGTATGTTTTACCGAGTTGAATCCTAGTTGTAGATATTCAAGATTCCGATCCCATTGGGTATGGTCGTCGGCATGATATGACGTCAGAGCTGCCTTTAATGTTTTAATTTGCCTTTCAGCCAAGTTTGGGTTTGGGTAGTGTACATGTAGGGGTTTCATGCACATTCCATGGCTGAGCAGGAAATTGTTAAATGCGTGGGAGCGAAATACAGAATGATTGTCTGTGCACATATATTTGTAATATCCGAACTTACTAAATACATTAGTTTGTAATGCCTTTATTATTGTATCGGAGTTGTTCTTCTTCATAGGCATGAAAAATGAGAACCTCGAGAAAGCGTCTACAGCGATCAAAATGTAGACATTTTGACCTTTTGTTCTCGGCAAAGGACCCGCCACGTCACAGTACAATAACTGATTCGGGCGTTCCGTAATTTTTGCGGACATATTGCCATACGTTCTATTATGGTGTTTGGCCCGCGCACAGATGATACAATTTGCTACCCTTGTTCTAATTTCGCGATCGATTCCTGGGTAGTAGAAGTGTTGTTTGATGTTTTCTACGGTATTTAATTGTCCCATGTGTGAGCCTAAGGCGGAATCGTGATAATATGAGAAGGTCAAATCTAATAGATTAGAGGGTAGGCATGGTTTTGGTTGTTTGCCTGGAATAGTATAAAACAGAATGCCTTGTTTGACTGAATAATTTGGCACTGTTTCTTTTCGTTGAATGCGCGTTATTATCGGCCCTAACGATTCATCAGCGTGTTGATGTTTACTCAGTCCTGCAAAAAAGGCAGGGTACTGATCGAGTAATAGGAAGGAGGGTGACGAAGTGGGGATCACTTGAGAAGGATTGTTTTCAAGCGATGAACGCTTCACCTTTGGAGCGAGAGGGACAGTAGCTCTTTTACTCTCTGTCTCATTTCGCTGTATTTTCCCTTTCACGAGTTTGCCGTGTTCCCGGGAGGCTGGGGAAGTTATTCCTTTTTTCTTCGATTTTAGTGGCATTTCGCCGGCCCATTTCGCAAGTTCGCTGAATGGGATTTCGGCGGGGGTTGGCCCAGCGCGTGACAAGTAATCTGCTATAGAATTTTCTCGGCCACTGAGATGTTTCAGGGTGAAATTGTAATTCATCAGCTCCGATTGCCACCGCTGTACTCTTGGTGATGCATGTTGTAGCGTTCTTATTGTAGCTACTGCTTTTGCATCGGTGTATGCATAGAAATGGTTATGAGCTAAGTAGGTGGGTCCGAATTTCCTTATGGCGTATAAAAGGGAAAACGTCTCCAGCTCATATGTACTCCATTTCTTTTCTTGTTCGTTGAGCTTTCGCCCGCTATAATACACAGCCGTAAAACCGTTGTCAGTTTGCTGTGCGAGACAAGATCCTATTGCTGCGGTACTCGCGTCAACGAACAGATGGAAAGGGCGATTGAAATCTGGTAATTGCAGCACTGGAGGCGTAGTAAGTCGTGCTCTGAGGGTTTCGTAGGCCTGCTGACACTCAAGTGACCATTCAAATGGTGTATTTTTCTTCCTGAGTGCGTTCAGGGGTGCTGCAATTTTAGCATAGTCCGGTATGAAACCTTGAAAAAAATTTACTGCACCGATGAACTGAGATACCTGTTTTGGAGTTTGAGGAGCTTGAATTGCAAGTAACTCCTTTATCCTATCCTCTCCTATTGTCACCTTACCATTCGAGACCACATGCCCTAAAAATTGGATCTCTTTGGTTCCGAATTTGCATTTTTCTGGGTTTACAGTTAAATTTGCCCTCTCTAGTCTGTTGAGTACCTCCCGTACATGGTCTTGGTGATCTCGATTTGAGTTGGAGAAAATTAGGAGGTCGTCGAGATACCATACCAAATATTTCCCATGTAAATCGTGGAAAATTTGCTCCATCAATATACTAAGGACACCACCACCAGTTTTAAGGCCAAATGGTACCCGTTTCCACGTGTAGGTGGCAAACGGTGTTTTGAAGGCAACTAGTTTTTTGCTAGATGCCGTTAATGGGATTTGATGGTATGCACTATTCAGATCTATTAGGCTGAAGTACTTTGCACCATGCAAATGCGTCAATAACGACTGTATGGTAGCAAGTGGGAAATCAATTCCTTCGATTAATTGATTTAGAGCTCTATAGTCCGTCACCAGACGGTATCGAGGAGGAGTGTCAGGGGAATCTGGTTTTTTTGGTACTAAAAAACAGGGTGCTGTACTTGGTGCTGTCGTTCGTTCTATAACTCCCGTCTTCAACAGTTTATGTATTTCATCTTTCATGATCTGTTGAAGTGCTGGGGAAGTTTGATACACAGGAGGGGGTCGGGGCAAACTTTTGCCAGGTAACAGTTTTACCTCGTGCATGATACATGAAGTTTGTCCCAAATTTTTGGGTCAGCACCTGGGGAAATTCTTGTTGTAACCTATCTGCTAGATTGCTACTCCGTTGCACTGTGGTTATTTTAAGGGTCTTGTTTGTTTCTATGGAGGCTTCTACCAGCTTGATCTTCTGTTGTGGGTCGAAATTGAAATGTATTTCATTTTCGGGTATATTAATAATGATCTGGGCCTTTCTAATGAGATCGACGCCCAAGATCACCTGTTGTGCTAGATTTGAAATTAGATAAAAATCGTGCACCCATGATTTAAGTCCTATGTGGACGGTCAATGCGACCTTTTGGTTGCAGGTGACAATTTTTCCGTCGCCCATTGTCAACCTAAGGGTTTTGCACGTTGTAATCTTTGTTGATTTGTTATGTATACGGGTATAGTAAAACTCAGTGTTCAATGCCGAGATCGAAGCACCTGTGTCTAACAGTGCATGAATCTGCTGTCCTTGTAACGTTACTGGTACCATTGGACTACTACATCCCGAAACATATTTGAAAATTGAAGATATGTGATGTGTTTGGTTGTTTTTTCTGTTTAATATGTTTATCGTCGGATAAACTTTCTTTATGTTTGAAGTTCACGAGATCTATTTTCCTATTTTTATCTGCTTTTTCAGTTTTTTGCTTAGTTTTGGATTGGCGTGACATTGTGCTGAACGATTGTTTAGCTAGAGGAGATGCCTCTGGTGTTACGCCCTGGGAACTCTTTTTCTTTTTGTTTTTTGCTGATGCGATATTTTTATAAGTTTTTTGGAGATTTACGGAGTGGTTTGAGGGAAGAGGTGGTTTGTAAGCGCATCGCTGAATCCTTAAAGTGTGTTCCACAGTTTGGATCAGCGAGCTTAACTCTTCCCTATTTGTAGGTGCCATTTGGAAACTGCAACACTGACGTGTCGTTGTGTTGACATTTGCTAAGAGGATCTGGATAATTTCTGCTTGTTCAAAACAGTTTATGATCGCATGGAAGCGAAAAATATCCTCTACATAATTTCGCAGAGTCTCATGTTGACCTTGAGGCCTATGTAGATGTTTTAAGGTCAGTTCTGGTATGGTTATAGGAGGTAAGAATTCTTTCTTAAGCCTCTGATAAATTGTACCATAATTGATAACCGAAGTATCTCTCAGGATCGTTTTGAGATAGCTGAACTGAGGCTTTAAAACAAGTCTGCGAACTACCTCATGCATATGTGTCGGAATCAAATCATTAAGTTCCGACATTGCA
The DNA here is from genome assembly GCA_009739505.2 of Apolygus lucorum. NCBI lineage: Eukaryota > Metazoa > Arthropoda > Insecta > Hemiptera > Miridae > Apolygus > Apolygus lucorum. The sequence goes on from CM019181.2 coordinate 68,087,558, forward strand.
ATGAGGAAACGAACTACTGATGTCGGATTAGTGGGTGCGAAGAAGGGGATTCTATTTATAGCCTCGTCGTAATATCTGGGGATATCAGACAAAACCATAACCCTGTCTCTCGCAATTATGCTGTCAATTTGTGACTGCATTTGTGCTATTGTTGCAGCATATTGTTGTTGGGAAATTAAAATTTGTTGTTGCATTAGCTGTATCATCTTGGTCATAGACTCTGCTAATGCTACAATTGCTGGATCGGATTTGATGGGGCTCGGGGTCTGCATGTTTAGTGAGATATAGGAATGTTGTAGCTGTGAGCTGTTACGCTCGATTTCGTTCTCTGCTACTAACGTTCTATTTAAATAGATGTGAATCAGTTCCTTCCTGATTCAAGTTATATCTCAAATGATTTGATTGGATGATCCCAAGGCCGAGGTTGTTGATACCACCGGGGATTCCGAGTGTTGTTTGTGTGTGTTCTTTGTACTTGGACGGGACGAGGGGGCCGCTATTGACAAAACCGGCTACCCGAGAGTTGTTTGTATGTAACGTTATCTCTCTTGATCGTCAGTCTCACAGAGATAAGTCAAGTAAAGTCAGTTTTATTTGTCACCTTGAATTAAAATCTGTCAACGGTAATCAGTGTACACAGCTTAATTATAGGTAACACATAAGCGGCTCAATTGATACCCGCGTTCCCGATTTTATTTGTACCTAGGTACGTTAGGTAAGTTAGGGTAGTGGAAGTAATTGCAATTAATCACTTTACAGTTGAATATGAAATGTGATCAATTAATTTCTTTGTAAATGCTGGGCCCTAAAAGAGAAAAGGATTATGGATCTTTGAATAATGTTGAATGAGAAAAGGGTTGTGATCCAGTCCAGTTCTATTTGCAAAGTTTCTTATTAGGTATTTTATTTTTTATTTTTTATTATTATTTTTTTTTTTTTAATTAAAAAAAAAGTTTTGTAAGTGGTGCGTGGATTTGAAAAGCTCGCTACCATGAAATAGAGTTGGAAATATTCTGATGGAATAACCAGCTCGTATTTCTACCCAATGATTCAAATATAATTTTATTTTATTAAATAATTATAATATAGATATGAATTGGGTATGGTTCAATAACAAAACGGAGTGTGGTTTATATCGATTAACTCTTTAATCGTATATGAGGTCCGAAATGAAATGAGAATGGATTTTGGGTATCAAGGAAAACCGCAAAATATTAAAATATGTGGAGAGATCACTTACCAGGAGCAAGGCAGGAAAGTGACTGAATGCCGAGCTCGTTCCCAGTCTAGGAGAGTAGGGACGCCTCCTCAGGCCTAGTCCGTGTAGCAGTTCGCGGAACTGCTACAGTTTTGAGTTTTGATCTACTATGCACCGCTACGTGTCACATCCACTTGACGGACGATTGTTTATTCATTTATTTATTCAATACGGGCAAGCCCAATACAAGCGATACAATAGAAAAATTTACATATTAAAGAGAAGTACAGATGATAAATAATAGAGGAGACAAGGTTAGGTGTCCATGTTGCTTATAATTTTGTTTTGATGACCTTCGCCGACTGATGAAAAATATCCAGG
>CM019181.2:68089236-68132828 GCA_009739505.2 Apolygus lucorum
TATATTATATATATATACATATGATTTTTGGAAAACTTCAGGGATCTTTCAGAATGTTCCAAAACGGATTTCAGTGTGAAAATTTTTCGAAAAGTCGATTCTAAAATTTTGAGGCCATTGCAATATCTTCATTTTCTTTGAAAATTCGCTAATAACACGCTGCAAGATTATTGCTGGGTAATGCTTTGAAGAGCTTAGGAGTCCATATTCATGTTCTAATCGTCTCTACGAACTCATAAGTACCCACACACGGCTACTGCATTTCTGGTTACAACACAATATACGCACGTATTCATTATATATATATATAGCTACAAACTTTTCTTAATTTTGGACAATTTTCATTTTTGAAAAAAGCATTCATATCAGAAATTTTGTGCTGAATCCGAATATACCATAAATTACCATGATTTTCAATGTAAAAACCTCAAAAAAAACGGAAAAAAAAACCCATTTTTTTGGAGTTTTTTGAATTTTGGACCACTTTGGATTGTCCAAAATTGCTGGTTAACGAACTTGACCTATGGTTTGTTGTTACAACATTTTGGCAAAAACTAAAAAAAATTTTTTAAAACAATTACTCAAGTTATCGTCCGGAATGACACATATATATATATATATATATATATACATCTGATTTTGGAAAAAAACTTCAGGGATCTTTTCCAGAATGGTCTCCCAAAACGGATTTCAGGTGTGAAAATTTTTCGAAAAAAAGAGTCGATTCTAAAAATTTTGAGGGCATTGCAAAGCTTCATTTTCTTTTGAAATTTCGCTAATAACACGCTGCAAATTATTGCTGGGTATGCTTTGAAGATCTTAGGAGTCCATATTCATGTTATAGTCGTCTCTACGAACTCATAGAGTACCACACGGCTACTGCATTTCTGGTTACAACAAAATATACGCACGTATTCATTATATATATATATATAGCTACAAACTTTTCTTAATTTTGGACAATTTTCATTTTTGAAAAAAGCATCATATCAGAAATTGTTGTGCTGAATCCGAATATACCATAAATTACCATGATTTTCAATGTAAAACCTCAAAAAACGGGAAAAACCATTTTTTTGGAGTTTTTTTGAATTTTGGACCACTTTGGATTGTCCCAAAATTGCTGGTTAACGAACTTGACCTATGGTTTGTTGTTACAAACATTTTGGCAAAAACTAAAAAAAATTTTTTAAACAATTACTCAAGTTATCGTCCGGAATGACACATATATATATATATATATATACATATGATTTTGGAAAAACTTCAGGGATCGTTTCAGAATGTTCCAAAACGGATTTCAGTGTGAAATTTTTCGAAAAAGTCGATTCTAAAAATTTTGAGGCCATTGCAATAGCTTCATTTTCTTTGAAAATTCGCTAATAACACGCTGCAATTATTGCTGGGTATGCTTTGAAGATCTTAGGAGTCCATATTCATGTTCTAGTCGTCTCTACGAACTCATAGAGTACCCACACGGCTACTGCATTTCTGGTTACAACAAATATAAGCACGTATTCATTATATATATATATAGCTACAAACTTTTCTTAATTTGGACAATTTTCATTTTGAAAAAAGCATTCATATCAGAAATTTTGTGCTGAATCCGAATATACATAAATTAACCATGATTTTCAATGTAAAACCTCAAAAAAACGGGAAAAACCCCATTTTTGGAGTTTTTTTGAATTTTTGGACACTTTGGATTGTCCAAAATTGCTGGTTAACGAACTTGACCTATGGTTTGTTGTTACAAACATTTTGGCAAAAACTAAAAAAAAATTTTTTAAAACAATTACTCAAGTTATCGTCCGGAATGACACATATATATATATATATATAATAACATATGATTTTTGGAAAAACTTCAGGGATCGTTTCAGAATGTTCCAAAACGGATTTCAGTGTGAAAATTTTTCGAAAAAGTCGATTCTAAAAATTTGAGGCCATTGCAATAGCTTCATTTTCTTTGAAAATTCGCTAATAACACGCTGCAGAATTATTGCGGGGTATGCTTTGAAGATCTTAGGAGTCCATATTCATGTTCTAGTCGTCGTCTCTACGAACTCATAGAGTACCCACACGGCTACTGCATTTCTGGTTACAACAAATATACGCACGTATTCATTATATATATATATAGCTACAAACTTTTCTTAATTTTGGACAATTTTCATTTTTGAAAAAAGCATTCATATCAGAAATTTTGTGCTGAATCCGAATATACCATAATTACCATGATTTTCAATTAAAACCCAAAAAAAACGGGAAAAACCCATTTTTTTGGAGTTTTTTGATTTTGGAACACTTTGGACCACTTTGGATTGTTCAAAAATTGCTGGTTAACGAACTTGACCTATGGTTTGTTGTTACAAACATTTTGGCAAAAACTAAAAAAAATTTTTAACAATTACTCAAGTATCGTCCGGAATGACACATTATATATATATATATATACATATGATTTTGGAAAAACTTCAGGGATCGTTTCAGAATGTTCCAAAACGGATTTCAGTGTGAAAATTTTCGAAAAAAGTCGATTCTAAAAATTTTGAGGCATTGCAATAGCTTCATTTTTCTTTGAAATTCGCTAATAACCACCGCTGCAAATTCTTGCTGGGTATGCTTTAAGATCTTAGGAGTCATATTCATGTTCTAGTCGTCTCTACGAACTCATAGAGTAACCCACACCGGCTACTGCATTTCTGGTTACAAAAACAATATACGCACGTATTCATTATATATATATAGCTACAAACTTTTCTTATTTTGGACATTTCATTTTTGAAAAAAAGCATTCATATCAAATTTTGTGCTGAATCCGAATATACCATAAATTACCATGATTTTCAATGTAAAAACCTCAAAAAAAACGGGAAAAACCCCTTTTTTTGGAGTTTTTTTGAATTTTGGACCACTTTGGATTGTCCAAAATTGCTGGTTAAACGAACTTGACCTATGGTTTGTTGTTACAAACATTTTGGCAAAAACTAAAAAAAATTTTTTAAAAACAATTACTCAAGTTATCGTCCGGAATGACACATATATATATATATATATATATATTACATATGATTTTGGAAAAACTTCAGGGATCGTTTCAGAATGTTCCAAACGGATTTCAGTGTGAAAATTTTTCGAAAAAGTCGATTCTAAAAATTTTGAGGCCATTGCAATAGCTTCATTTTCTTTGAAAATTCGCTAATAAATAAAACCTTGTGTAATATTTAAAGGTTTTCTTTTTAATTTTTATTCACGCAAGTAAACGGAGTTCATGATAACAACGGTTAATCGGAAATGCCTTCAACCTTCCTCGCAAGTGCCCTAATCAACTATACTCCATAACAATTTATTCCCCTTAAACTTATTCAAGGAAGTCTCTACATATTATTCATTTTCGTACCATTACTTCAGCTGAATGTTACTGTCATAGTGCTATATTGTTGTGCGATCTATCATTGAAATAGACAAATAGGAAGGAGTAAAACTAACTGTCAAATACCCTCTTTATTCCATCATGTTACCCGCTCAGCTGTTGACTCATTCAAGCTGGTGTGTGGTGTCCTTTCTTCCTTCATCCACTGACGCACCATCTCCCAAAAGATATTGAGATGTGATCTCTTCGCCGAGGCCCGCCATGTTTCTCCCGAGTTGATTGGACCGCGATCGGGACCTTCGGAGAAAATGAGTCACGATCTGTCGGAATCGGCCCGAAGTGGACGATCGGCCGAATCCCCTTGAGTGATTGGTGACTGAGCTGACCTCTGTTGGTCGAGAAGGGGAGAGCGTTTCTTTCGCCCGAATGGCCTCCCATCCGGGAAACCTTGGAAGTTCCGCTGGTTAGTACGAATCGTGATGAACCTAAGAATGGAGAATTTGAATTGATCGGCAATTTCAACTTTTATTAGATGTGATTTACAAAGCCATTCAATAGTCAGTCTTAGTCCAGTGTTCGTGGAGTTCGCGTCGCTCTTCGTTCTTGTTGACGCTCTCTTTTTGTCGTTGTTTTCCGTCTCTCTTTGTTGTTGTTTTCGTGTCTCGGATTGAGTGACTCTTATCGCGCCTATCATCCTTCCGATATTTCAACTAGGCTGATTCCTTGGTCCTTTTACTATGGACTGTGCCAAATGCTCTCGTGAGTTATTCTCACCAAAAAAAACGGCGACCTGTTCAAAATGTAAGGCAGGCTTTCACCCGGCTTGCTCAAGGTTGAAAAGCGTTGAAATTTTCAGAAAGATGAATAAAGAGGCAAGACAGTCTTGGAAGTGTGACAAGTGTAAAGGAGTGATATCGGATGATACATCTGTGCCTCCGGGAGTGAAAACAAGCGGTCCATCGAACTCGGGTGATAGCAGTGATGAGGAGAGCATGGATGAGGGGGCTGTAGGACCCCTACCACCGGATCTATCGACTCTGATGAAAATGGTATCCAGTATAAACAGTAAGGTTGGCGGGATTCCGGCGATCGAGAGGGATCTAGCAGAGCTCCGAGCTTCCGTAGAGTACATGAGCGTGAAGTTCGACACATTCGTAGCCGATATGATTGAAATGAAGAAAACTGTCAAGTTCTTGGAAACAGAAAATACGGAGCTAAAAAAAACAGTTGATGAGTTGCAGAGTATTGTCGATGTTCTGGATCAAAGAGATAGGAGCTCGAAGATAACTATCGATGGAATTCCGGAGACAGCCGATGAAGACTGTAAATCCATCGCTGTTTTGACGGCAAAAGCCTTAAATCTTGACATCACCCCGGTATCTGCCTTCAGAGGAAGAAGAGGACAAAATCAGGCAACGGATAAGCCACGGAAAATTATTGTGGATGTGGGATCTGACGAAGCAAGTATCAACTTCGTTTCAGCGGCTAAAAAGAAGAAAAGACTTCGTGCTTCAGACTTGAACCAGCAATGGCCAGATTCGGTAGTTTTTGTCAATGAATATCTTACTTTTTTCAAGAGCAACTTGTTGAGGAAAGCCAAAGAGAGGGCTAGATCTAAAAACATGAAGTATGTTTGGATGAAGGGATATGTTATTCACGTACGTAGAGATGAAAACGCTAGGCCTATCGTTGTCAAATCACTCGCGGATTTAGAGAAAATATAATACAATTAGAAGGTAACATTCCAATAAGATAATCAATCTTACTCTATATGGAACATTTTTTCAAGTCACTTGATATTTTTGATTATAAAAATGAAATATTATGTCAAAATCTACTTGAATTGGATAAGAATTTAAATTTTGCATCATCAAAGGCATTCAATTTTTTATGTACAAATATTAGGAGTATTCAGAAGAATTTTGATGAATTCTCTTTAAACATATCAATGCTTAAAACTTTTTTCGATTTAATAGTTCTCACAGAAACACACTGCTCCAGTCCTGCTCCCATTCAGTCATTACCTGGTTATTTAACTGTAGGATCCAAACATACATAAATAAGAATAGTGGAGTTGCTGTTTTGATCAGTGATAAGTTAACAAATATTGAAGTGGAAGAATGCGAAATTCTAGGAGCTAGTTGTTTGAGAGTCCGATTTGAGAAAAATGGGCATAAATTTCAATCTTTTTGTATATATCGTACTCATGAGTGTGATCCTAGGGTTTTTATTGACGAATTAGCAAATATCTGTCGGACCGACTCACAACGTGTTAGTTTAATACTGGGTGATTTGAATATAGATGTGTCAGACTCCGCTCAGGATCTGAATCTAAAGAGACACCTGCTCGATTCTCTAGCTATACATACATTTTTGCCTTATATATCAAATTATACTAGAGTTAGTGGAGAAAGTAGATCTTGCATTGACCATTGCTTCTTGCAGTATCAGGGGGAGAAATTTTGTGTTCAATCAGCCATATGTAAAACGGTGATAACTGACCACTACACTATTGCTCTGAATCTAATTAAGGTTAACGATCATGTAAAATCTCCATCGGCAGTCGCACACAGCACAAAGAAAATTGTTAATTACTCAATTTTAAAAAATAGTTTGAGAGAAGAAAAGTGGATAGAAGTTTTAAAGTCGTGTGAGGTTGATGAGTGCGCCGAGGCGTTTGAGAACACCTTACTAAAACATTTAGCTGCTGCATCTGAAGAAAAAAAAATATCTCATTCGAAAACTATTCTCAAGCCTTGGATGACTACGGGTCTGTTGCGATGTATTAGGATGAAAGAGAAATTATCACAAAAAGTACATAAAGCTCCACTAAATGCCGAGTATAAGAGGAAATTTATAAATTATAGAAATAAACTGTGTAGTATAATTAGAAAAACTAAAGATGACTATTATAGAGAAAAATTGATGCAATGTAATAATGACTCAAGAAGGTTTGGGGATTTATAAATGAAGCAATTGGGAAACGAAAAGCAAAAAGTGGAATGGGGGAAATATTGGTGGAAGGCCGGATCCTATCAGTGGAAGACAGCCCTCTCGCAGTTGGAAATGCCTTTAACAGGCATTTTGCTACAGTGGGAGAAATGGTAGCTAAAAGCATGACTAGCAAATCATTGGATGTTCCTGCTTCTGAAGATTTGAACGTTGAGCCACAGTCTGGAATTATTAGAGTGAATAAGGATGAGGTTCTCAAAACTATTGATGCCCTTAGAGGTGGTTTCAAGTCCGGGATACGATGGCATAACTGTTGAGATGCTTAAAGAGATAAAACAGTACATAGCTGAGCCATTATGCGTTCTAATAAATTTAAGTTTTCAGCAAGCTAAATTTCCGGCAATCTATAAATCAGCAGTTATTATTCCACTGTACAAAAGTGAGGACCCTCGAATAGTTGGTAATTATAGACCTATTTCATTGCTTTCCAACATTGCAAAAATTATTGAGAGAATCGCAAAAAGATACTTGGTAAATTCCTAGAGGCTAATAATAAGTTGAGTGGTGTGCAATTTGGTTTTAGAGAGGGGAAGAGTACGCAGGATGCCGTCATTGAGTTAGTTGAAAATTTGTCGGATAGCATGGATAAGGGTGATAAGCCGGTGGCCGTATTCATGGACATGGTCAAAGCGTTCGACGTTATATCACACTCACGTTTGATAGCCTCAGTGCGTCAAATGGGAGTAGAGGAGTCCTTTGTATTATGGTTACAAAGTTATTTGAAATGTCGTCCTCAGAGAGTGAAAATAGGAAATACACGTAGCGATTCTGCCACGTCCCACTTTGGTATTCCCCAGGGCACGGTACTCGGGCCAATCTTGTTTATTGCCTTTGTCAATGAAATATTGGAGGTTCAGTTTGATGGGAAAATGGTGGCGTTTGCTGACGACATGGCTTTAATAACAAATGGAAAACATGGGAAATTTCAATGATCAAGGCTCAAAACCACTTGAACTTATTTAAACGCTTTACTTAATCGAAAAGGATTGAAACTTAATTTTAGCAAGACAAAATTTATGGCTTTTTCATTAAGGTCTTCAATTGATAGCAGCATTGGAATGAGTATGAAATGTCACAGTGAAAATTGCGTAATACCCCACAGCTGTTCATGTCCTTCTATCAGTCGTGTTAACAAAATTAGGTATTTGGGAATGATAATAGACGACCGATTGTCGTGGAAGGAACATATTACTAGTCTTAATAATAGGCTGCGAAGACTAATTCCAATATGTTTAGAAGTACGCAACATCTTACAATTGAACACATTAAAAATGTTATACTTTGCTCTCGTCCAATCTTTATTGATATATGGTATAGTTTGCTGGGGTAGAGCAGTGAAATCTTTGTTGGAAATAATCTTCTTACCCAAAAAATGCTCATAAAACTTCTAATCAAGAAATGTCGGCTTTTTCCAACCAAAGAACTATTCATTTGCTTCAAAGTACCTACGATTTATGATTTGATAGATAGAACATGGTCTATTCAAGTATACAAAGAAATGACTGAAGGGTAAATTATCAAAAGTGTCTCCTCCCACCCGTTCGGGTACGGTATTAACGTTGGATGTCGCTTTCCGAAATACTACATTTGCTCAGAGATCGCATCGTTTCACTGGAACAAAAACATTCAATAACCTTCCAGAAGATATAAAATTATCTCCCACTCTAACTATTTTTAAGAAAAAAATTAAACTTTTAGATTAAAACTCCAAAAATGTCAGGAAATTTTAAGGAAAAATGAAATGAAAACTCATTAAATATCGGTCGACCTTCAAATCACGTTTTACAGCGTATAAACTTAGTAATCTATGTAAGGAAAACTCCAATAATTATAATTTAATAACTAATGATGATGCAAAGTAATGCTTCTATATTATTATGTTTTATTTATTTACATTTATACTTGTGATGATTCACTTAGGCAATTCTTATATTTAAGACTCCTAACCCTAGCACGAGTTTTACTCTTAGGGGTTAGTAGCATTTAAAATAATATATTGGTTACCTTGTATTATGATGTCCAGTTTGAAATTTATTCTTGTATTTCATTTATAGCAGCATATGAAATTATTCTTTTTTTCACTCTTGTAACTACTATTTTCTTTTTATTACAAATAAATGCATTTAAAAAAAAAAAAAAAAAAAAAAAAAAAATAGAATCGGATTACCTAAGGCTTTAAGTCCAACCATCTTCCACATTTTGCTTCCGAGTCTACGAAGGTAGCAGAAGCTTTGTTTTCACTTCTCAAGGTTGAAAAAAGAAAATTATCTCCACGATCAAAATTCCCACTCACGTATTACGTTTCAGACCTTCCTGAACAATTTTGGTTCCGTATCTGTCTGTCTGTCTGTCATGAAATCCTTGCCACAGCTTTAGCTTCTACCATTCTCATCCGATATCGATGAAATTTTCAGGGCAGTTGGGGTGTACATAGTCCTCTATAATAATCATTGCCCCCAGACTGACAGTAACCACTGCGCATGCGCAAACGTGTATTTCCTTGTTACAGCGATAACTTCTACATTTCCCATCCGATTTCGATGAAATATTCAGGGATTATGAGGGTGTAGATGGTCCCCTATGAAAATCGTGGCCCCCCCCAAATGAAAGTATTTTGAGTGCATGCGCAAACGTAAAATCCCTGTAACAGCCATAACTTCTACATTTTCCAACAATATTAATAGATTGTCCCGGTTGACAATCCAGAAAAATTGTCGGGTAGATAGATGGTCCTCTATGAGGGTAAAGCAAGGTACTTAGAAACTGATGTTATGAGATGAACTACTATGCATGGGATCATCTATACAATCGGGTTATGGATACAAGGAAGCTATGTGCCAAACTTGACAGTTTTTTTTTTAATTTCTGAAAAACTCGAATTCAACTTATTACTGATCATCTTGATGATCTTGAAAGTTTATTGAATAAATTAAAGAGTTAAGTGTAATAAGCCATTATTTTAGGAATTGTGCACGGGTGAAAACTTCTTCCCCGTTTTTCTCATAACTCCGTTTTTGGACACAGCGCCTTTGTGATTTAGGGTATTAATGTATACGATTGCGGATATGGATGGTTTTCCTGAATTTCTCCTCAGGAAGTCCTGGGATAACGAGAATTATTTAAATCAAACTGTGGGCTGTATTTGAACGCTTTTGTCTGGAATTAACCTTAAGAAGCTTTGAATTGAACCAGTTTTACACAAGCGTCACAAGCGTGTTACATGTTAAAATGTGACTACAGTATAGTGGATACTGTCGATGTCATATGGCCGGAACAACCTGTGGATTGTTGAGATCCGGTACATTGTGTTGTGTGTTTTGAAAATTCGTAACTATTGTTGTATGAATTTTTTGTAAAATATGAATGTGTTATAAATAACCATACGAAGTGTATAATTCCACTGTGACGAGGAACTCTGCATAAGAGGTTATGGCCGCGCACCGGATTCAGATAGAACCTTTGGAAAAGGAAAATTATGATACATGGGCGATACATGTTGCTGCACTTCTAATGAAGAATAAGACGTGGTGATAACTTGCAAAATGGAAGAACATCAAGAAGTGCGAGAACACCTGAATGAATTCATGGAAGCTGTTGATGCAAGACATGGGGATGGAGATTCATAAAGACCTGCTGACAATCATGATGCTCTACAGTTTGGGAGAGTCGTACGAGAATTTTCGAGTGGCGATTGAAACAAGAGATAATTTGCCTACGCCTGACGCACTGAGAATAAAGATATTAGAGGAAAGTGAAGCAAGGAAAACAAATTATCGATCCAAAACAAATAATGACGCCCTAACAGCTCGAAAATTTCAACGAAAAAAGGTAGAATCTAAAATGAACTCCATGAATAAACAACAGCAAGAAGAAGTAAAATGTTACACATGCAAGAAAATGGGACATAAGTCATTCAAATGTCCACTGAGAAGGAAATACGACAACAATCGAGCCGAAGATGAAGAAACTGGTGGAGAGGCGACAATAGCATTGATGGCAGAACAAATGAACAATAATATGGGGAAATGGATTCTCGACAGCGGATGCTCGAATCACATGTGTCGTGATGAAAATGCATTCACTGATATGAGACATGCTGAACAGAGCTGTGTAAAACTGGCAAGTAAGTATACGATAGCCGTGATTGGGAAAGGGAACGTACCAGTTAATGTGAAAAATGATGACAAATTGACAAAACTGTCGCTGGACGGCACTCTATTTGTGCCAGACCTTTTTTGATGGTATAATTATGAACAATTAAGTACCTTCTTTATACTCTTGCTATCACAATGTAGCACGTTTTTATTTATAATTTGGGACTGTGATAGAAACGGAATGATTTAATAATTAAAGTGTAGAGTTTTAGTGTCAAAAATATTATGATTATGTACAATATGGAATTATTTTGTCGTACCCCTAGAAGCTCAACTACCGTTGAAGGTATCAATGAACTTAATAAGTGTATATATTTCTTTGAGTTAATTTTTTAAATCTTTTTAGATCATTTCATTAACAAATAATAACATCTTTTTTTAAAAAAGGGTTTTTTTCCTGTTATTTTATTTTTAGTAGGTACTTTAATGATTGACCACCGTCCTGTAATCAAAAGTGAGAGCCTAAAACTCATGAATTGGCACTTTCAGGAGGTATCTGAAACTATCTAAAATTCGTTAGGTAAGATTATGTTCTCTTTTGTCTCTTTTGGAGACCGTGTTCAGGTATTGTTAGCTCTACCAATACCTATTAAGAATTTATCAATTCGGAAACGTGACTGACATTTTAAATTTATGATGCAATCGACAAGTTTTATCGATGTCTGTGTTAACCTAATTAAATAATGAAGTCAACATGAACCAATTAATTCCTCCCTCGTATATTAGGCGATTGTGACAACCGTAACAATCGGAAATTCACGAAGGTACTCACCTAATTGAGACTAATGTTTGTGGTTGTTGATATTTCAATATTGGTTTCCAATTGATCTCTAGACCCCCGTTTAGAAGGTCGTTTTCATCTCCATTCCATTCAAACTAACACTAAAATGTATTGGACTGTTCATTTAAAAGCCTTTACGCTGGATTAACCTGTATTGTACTGAAAACGCTGCAAATTATTACACAATGGTTTATTATTTTTCTATAGATCATACGTCTGCAAAGCCACCAACCATCCAACATGGAGAAAAACATCGATCGTATTTCGGTCAGCTATAATTTGAACGGAGATTAGGCCTCTTTTGCGATTCACACTCGTGTTTCTGATTTATCGTACGTCCAAAACTTAAATTCTCGTAGTGAGCGAACGGTTTGCCCTACAGAGCTCCGGGTGGTCTCAAAAATTTTTAAAAATTCCATAGAATCTTAAATTGAAGGAAAAACAATACATTAATATCACATTTTTGGTTTATTATTTTCAATAATAAGCCTTTGGAATCGAGCAAGAAAAAAAAATTTTTAACCCCCCCTCAAAATTTGATGTTTTACGTTTCAAGGTACGTAGAATACGAAAATCGAATAAAAAAATTTCCGTCCGTCCGCCGTACGGCCGTACGCGGCACTTTTCTTAGCAACACTGGACCGATTTGGTTCAAATTTGGTATATGGGCTCCATTTGGGGTCTAGTTGAGCCGCGAAGCTTTTGGTTGATGTAGGTCACTTCTAAGGGGTGAAAATTAATGGTTGAAATTTTCAAGAGTGCCCTAGCTCGAAAACTCTCGAAATAAAGGTATCGTTCTTTCACCAATTTTAAATAGTATTGAATTTTTAAAAATTTTTGAGACCACCAGGAGCTCTGTAGGACAAACCGTTCGGTCCCTACGAGTACTTGAAGGTTTTCCTTCGATAAAACAGAATCATGAGTGTGAATCGCAAAAGAGGTCTAATCTCCATTCAAATTTTATCGGACTAAAATGCGATCGCTGTTCATTTCTTCGATTTGTATACAGTTTTGCCTCCTGCGTAACCAGTAATCAAATTTCCATACGAAGCTTTCTATTTTTCCAATCGAGTGTGAAGCGTTTAGTTCTTTCTAATAAACTTGATTGTGAGGGTGTGAAGCAGTATGGTGTGGTAGGTAGTACCTAGCTGGTAGGTAAAAAAACGGCTGCCAAGTTGGGTGGGCAGTATAGCTTCCTCACTCATTGTAACATGGACGTATAGAATCAGTTGGCGAAAAACAGGAGAGGAAATGGCCTTGGAGCTCACTCAGCTGATCAGTGACCACTCAGGCACCTTCAGCATTCTCCATTGACCCTGCCTCTCAAATTTCAGCTTCCTGCGTTCAACAGGAGAGAAAATGGCCTTGGAGCTCACTCAGCTGATCCGAAGGTGCTGAAATTTATAGGGGACCGTCTAGGACCTAACCCGCACAATCCCTGAAAATTTCATCAAAATCGGACCACAGGTTAGTATAGTTTTGCCCGGGACAAGGATTGACCACAGACAGACCGACAGACCGACAGACCGACGGACAGACAGACACGGAACCAAAACTGTTCGGGAAGCTCTAAAACGCAAAAAGCAAGTGGAAATTATGATTTTGGAGGACATTTTTTTTTTTCACTTCTTTCACGAATACAAAGCTTCCCTACCTTCGGTAGTGAGGAAGCAAAAGTTGGTAGGTAAAAAAAATGTTGGTGGGTAAAAAACGCTGCAAATCATTGCTCAAAGGCTTCTTCACTCTTCAGATCACTGATCAGCTGAGTGAGCTCCGAAGCCATTTTCATTCCTATTGAATGGAAGTGCTCTTCCAGGCGTCTCCAGCAATCGAGGAGATCTTCTTCACTCTTCAGATCACTGATCAGCTGAGTGAGCTCCAGAGCCTTTTTTACTCCTATTGAATGGAAGTGCTCTTCCAGGCGTCTCCAGCATTCGAGGAGATCTTCTTCACTCTTCAGATCACTGATCAGCTGAGTGAGCTCCAAAACCATTTTTACTCCTATTAAATGGAACTGCTCTTCCAGGCGTCTCCAGCATTCGAGGAGATCTCCTTCACTCTTCAGATTACTGATCAGCTGAGTGAGCTCCGAAGCCATTTTTACTCCTATTGAATGGAAGTGCTCTTCCAGGCGTCTCCAGCATTCGAGGAGATCTTCTTCACTCTTCAGATCACTGATCAGCTGCGTGAGCTCCAAAACCATTTTTACTCCAATTGAATGGAACTGCTCTTCCAGGCGTCTCCAGCATTCGAGGAGATCTCCTTCACTCTTCAGATTACTGATCAGCTGAGTGAGCTCCGAAGCCATTTTCAATCCTATTGAACGCAGGAAACTGAAATTTGAGAGGGAAGGTCAAGGGAGAATACAGATGGTGGTAGGTGCTATTGATGGAGAACCAGTGATCTGTACAGAAGGGTGATCTATACAGAAAATAATAAACCTTTGAGCAATGATTTGCAGCGTTTTTTTAGTTAGGGCGTTTTCAAAATTTCAAAATTAATTTTTGAACCCTTAGAAGTGATCTACATCAACCAAAATCTTCGGGGCACAACTAGACCCCAAATGGAGCCTACATACCAAACTTCATCAAAATCGGTCAATGCTAAGTGGGGAAAGTGTCGTGTCGAATTTTTATTCGATTTTTGGATTCTACGTACCTTGAAACGTAAACCATCAAATTTTGAGGGGGTGTTAAAAACAATTTTTTCTTGTTCGATTCCAAAGGTTCATTATTGAAAATAATAAACCAAAACGTCGTAGGCTGGAGGTACAACTGAGACTGGGTACACGTACACCTATGTGTGATGAAAATAGACTTTTCCATGATTTGGTTTTGAATGATCTTCATACTGAAAGTATAATTTCAATGAGGATAATCCCAACATTGTTTAACCATTCCACGATATCAAATTTTCTTTAATTATTTGAAGATTTACCTTTAAATTGACCTAATACTTGAGTTGATACATAATTAGACTGATTTGGGGAAATGTCATTAAAATCGTGTTTTACGACTGAATGGCTACAGAAGTATTGTGATCGTCGTTGTGATGAGTAAACTACTGCACGCTCAAGCCTAACCCTTCTCTGTTTACAACATCCATACCTAAACCGTCTTATCAGAAATTCATTCTTCCATGTTTAAGAAGAATGTCCATTCTTCCATTCAAGGCCGACGTGTTTGGAGGAAATACTTTTAAAAAATCAACTTTTAACCCTCTTTCTAGACCACTCTGCGCCGGTGTGAGATTCAAACATTCCATTCAAACTAACACTAAAATGTATTGGACTGTTCATTTAAAAGCCTTTACGCTGGATTAACCTGTATTGTACTGAAAACGCTGCAAATTATTACACAATGGTTTATTATTTTTCTATAGATCATACGTCTGCAAAGCCACCAACCATCCAACATGGAGAAAAACATCGATCGTATTTCGGTCAGCTATAATTTGAACGGAGATTAGGCCTCTTTTGCGATTCACACTCGTGTTTCTGATTTATCGTACGTCCAAAACTTAAATTCTCGTAGTGAGCGAACGGTTTGCCCTACAGAGCTCCGGGTGGTCTCAAAAATTTTTAAAAATTCCATAGAATTTTAAATTGAAGGAAAAACAATACATTAATATCACATTTTTGGTTTATTATTTTCAATAATAAGCCTTTGGAATCGAGCAAGAAAAAAAAATTTTTAACCCCCCCTCAAAATTTGATGTTTTACGTTTCAAGGTACGTAGAATACGAAAATCGAATAAAAAAATTTCCGTCCGTCCGCCGTACGCCGTACGCGGCACTTTTCTTAGCAACACTGGACCGATTTGGTTCAAATTTGGTATATGGGCTCCATTTGGGGTCTAGTTGAGCCGCGAAGCTTTTGGTTGATGTAGGTCACTTCTAAGGGGTGAAAATTAATGGTTGAAATTTTCAAGAGTGCCCTAGCTCGAAAACTCTCGAAATAAAGGTATCGTTTTTTCACCAATTTTAAATAGTATTGAATTTTTAAAAATTTTTGAGACCACCAGGAGCTCTGTAGGACAAACCGTTCGGTCCCTACGAGTACTTGAAGGTTTTCCTTCGATAAAACAGAATCATGAGTGTGAATCGCAAAAGAGGTCTAATCTCCATTCAAATTTTATCGGACTAAAATGCGATCGCTGTTCATTTCTTCGATTTGTATACAGTTTTGCCTCCTGCGTAACCAGTAATCAAATTTCCATACGAAGCTTTCTATTTTTCCAATCGAGTGTGAAGCGTTTAGTTCTTTCTAATAAACTTGATTGTGAAGGTGTGAAGCAGTATGGTGTGGTAGGTAGTACCTAGCTGGTAGGTAAAAAAAAGTTGGTAGGTAAAAAAAATGTTGGTGGGTAAAAAACGCTGCAAATCATTGCTCAAAGTCTTCTTCACTCTTCAGATCACTGATCAGCTGAGTGAGCTCCGAAGCCATTTTCATTCCTATTGAATGGAAGTGCTCTTCCAGGCGTCTCCAGCAATCGAGGAGATCTTCTTCACTCTTCAGATCACTGATCAGCTGAGTGAGCTCCAAAACCATTTTTACTCCTATTAAATGGAACTGCTCTTCCAGGCGTCTCCAGCATTCGAGGAGATCTCCTTCACTCTTCAGATTACTGATCAGCTGAGTGAGCTCCGAAGCCATTTTTACTCCTATTGAATGGAAGTGCTCTTCCAGGCGTCTCCAGCATTCGAGGAGATCTTCTTCACTCTTCAGATCACTGATCAGCTGCGTGAGCTCCAAAACCATTTTTACTCCAATTGAATGGAACTGCTCTTCCAGGCGTCTCCAGCATTCGAGGAGATCTCCTTCACTCTTCAGATTACTGATCAGCTGAGTGAGCTCCGAAGCCATTTTCAATCCTATTGAACGCAGGAAACTGAAATTTGAGAGGGAAGGTCAAGGGAGAATACAGATGGTGGTAGGTGCTATTGATGGAGAACCAGTGATCTGTACAGAAGGGTGATCTATACAGAAAATAATAAACCTTTGAGCAATGATTTGCAGCGTTTTTTAGTTAGGGGCGTTTTCAAAATTTCAAAATTAATTTTTGAACCCTTAGAAGTGATCTACATCAACCAAAATCTTCGGGGCACAACTAGACCCCAAATGGAGCCTACATACCAAACTTCATCAAAATCGGTCAATGCTAAGTGGGGAAAGTGTCGTGTCGAATTTTTATTCGATTTTTGGATTCTACGTACCTTGAAACGTAAACCATCAAATTTTGAGGGGGTGTTAAAAACAATTTTTTCTTGTTCGATTCCAAAGGTTCATTATTGAAAATAATAAACCAAAACGTCGTAGGCTGGAGGTACAACTGAGACTGGGTACACGTACACCTATGTGTGATGAAAATAGACTTTTCCATGATTTGGTTTTTGAATGATCTTCATACTGAAAGTATAATTTCAATGAGGATAATCCCAACATTGTTTAACCATTCCACGATATCAAATTTTCTTTAATTATTTGAAGATTTACCTTTAAATTGACCTAATACTTGAGTTGATACATAATTAGACTGATTTGGGGAAATGTCATTAAAATCGTGTTTTACGACTGAATGGCTACAGAAGTATTGTGATCGTCGTTGTGATGAGTAAACTACTGCACGCTCAAGCCTAACCCTTCTCTGTTTACAACATCCATACCTAAACCGTCTTATCAGAAATTCATTCTTCCATGTTTAAGAAGAATGTCCATTCTTCCATTCAAGGCCGACGTGTTTGGAGGAAATACTTTTAAAAAATCAACTTTTAACCCTCTTTCTAGACCACTCTGCGCCGGTGTGAGATTCAAACATTTTCCTTTCGTTTTGGTTTATTATTTTCAATAATGAACCTTTGGAATCGACCAAGAAAAAAAAATGTTTAAAACCCCCTCAAAATTTGATAGTTTACGTTTCAAGGTACGTAGAATCCAAAAATCGAATAAAAATTTGGCCGTCCGTCCGCCATCCGCCGTACGTGGCACTTTTGCCACTTAGCATTGACCGATTTTGATTAAATTTTGGTATGTAGGCTCTATTTAGGGTCTAGTTGTGCCCCGAAAATTTTGGTTGATGTAGGTCACTTCTAAGGGTTCAAACATGAATTTTGAAATTTTGAAAACGCCCTAACTCAAAAAATTCTGATATAAATGTATTGTTTTTCCTTCAATTTAGGATACTATAGAATTTTAAAATTTTTTGAGACCACGCGGAGCTCTGTAGGACAAACCGTTCGCTCCCTGCGAGAATTTAAGTGTTGGACGTACGATAAATCAAAAACACGAGTGTGAATCGCAAAAGAGGCCTAATCTCCGTTAAAATTTTAGCTGACCGAAATACGATCGATGTTTTTCTTCATGTTGGATGGTTGGTGGCTTTGCTGACGATTGATCTACATAGAAAAATTATAAACTATTGTGTAATAATTTGCAGCGTTTTTCCGTATGCTTTATTTTCTATTCGAGGCGGGTCTGACTGAAACCGATTTCCCCCACCCCGCCTAGAGTTGCGTGGTGCCTTATGAATAATGTGAGTTACGCCTGGCATTTTCATACGGTACTACGGTTTTATGTAATGTAGGTATTCTAATCTTTTGATAGAATCAAGCATTCCCGCAGCTCATCTCTCGAAGACCGGCATCCCCGGATTTCAGACGGGATATGCGATACGCGAACCCTCATCGTTCGAGGCAAGTGGAAATAATCATGAAGGGTTTTCATCAACTTCACACTTTTCATGTTTTCTGAAGTGTGAAAAACACTCGGTGTCAAGGAGAAAACGCTTCTTTTCAAACGTCGGATGGAAGTGCGCATAGCGCCCCAACCTCCTGTCTCAATATCCCATACTCGTATAGCGTTTTCCAGTTGAAATCTTTTCGTCTTTTATCGAATCCTCCAGGGAGGATAATTCAATTACCGGGCATCTTCTTTCAAAGCTGCCTTGTGGGGTGGCGGACGTATGCGGTTCTATCATATACAACTTCCCCCGAGCTCTAATCTTATTCATGAATGCACCGCGATAAATTTCAACACAATAAGGGAAAAGTTATGTCTGTTGGAAGAACCCAATTTCGTTCGTCCGTCCGTTATTGAAAAAAAATAACAGGAGAATAAACTGCTGTAACCATAACTTGGGTCCATCTTGAGCTCTGAAATCAAGTCTTTCTACCCACTGACTCCCGATTATTGATCTTAATAAACGCTCCAAAATATTACACACTGTTTTATTTCAGCCCATATAATCTCAAGATTGCACCGGGCCTCACTAGGATGGGGTGGTGACTTTTATGATAAATCCAACTTTGCACTATTATTTCGTTGGGTCATTTACAAGAAAATGGACCGACCTCAAAAATTGTGCCCGTAAACACCAAAAAGGGAAAAATAACAATCTCATCGAAAATTTACTCATCTAGTAGGTTGTTGGACATAATTATCTAGTCAACTGATGATAGGTATGTTGGAATACAAACAATTGTTTATAGTGTGATTCACACTTATCTATACTGTACGCATTGAAGTCGCCGCTGTGCCCATCCGTAGACACAAACTAACTACCTCCCTTATTCGATGATCTGGTTAGCAATACAAGAGTAAGTACCATTGAGTCCAAATGTGCTCCCCAAACTATCAGGTACCTAGTACGTCTCTGCTGCCTTATGAGTATGATAGTAAGTGTGAACCTCCCTAGGAATGGTTGTGACGAGTATTTTGAGACTTTATTATTACATGGGACTGCTTATTATATTGATGGACATGTTATAACATACCTTCGGAAGCGTTGTTACCTAATCAACGTTCAAAACTCCCACAATATTAAACTAACTGATATTTACGTTCATACTCGGTGTGGAAGCATGTTTGTAGTGTGGGAGGTATGTATATTTGCGAAAAAGAATAATATGTTGGTAAGTAGAAGAGCTGGAAGACGTTTATGTCTACAGATGGGCACGGCGGCGACTTCAATGCGTACAGTATAGATAAGTGTGAATCACACTATAAATAATTGTTTGTATTCCAACATACCTATCATCAGTTGACTAGATAATTATGTCCAACAACCTACTAGATGAGTAAATTTTCGATGAGATTGTTATTTTTCCCTTTTTGGTGTTTACGGGCACAATTTTTGAGGTCGGTCCATTTTCTTGTTAAAAAGGTTTTTTATTTTATTATTTTTCTATTTTACATTATTTTTTATTTTTCACTTTTTAGTGGTCCTCAATTTAAATCTGAAATTAATTTACCCGCAGTTTTTCGATCAGTTTCCGTAATGTAGATCTATTTCCATACTGTGAATCATTTCAGTAAGGTGAACCAGAAGCCAAAGGGTTGACCACATTCTGTAATCCGGATCAGTTTCCGAATGTATAGATGAGTTTCCGTTTTTGGATCAGTTTCAGGTGGTATTTGGTCCACTTTCCTACTTAGCAATCTACTATCATATCCCTTAACTCTTTGACTTCCCTCATATTTAATAGGTACTTGGTAGTTCTGACAACACAATTCAACAACTCAACCATGACATGATTGACGAGGGAGCTATGTGCTACATCCACTTGGTAGAAAACCCTCTTATCTCTTAACTGTACTATTTCTCTCATATTTGGTACGGAACTATTCAGTTCAGACGATCTCCTATATCATTACCTACCCAACTATTTACAAATGCGAGGAAGCTATGTGCTACACCCACTTGGTACAATAGGTACCGTCTCATCACCTAGTTGTACTACATATCTCGTATTTGGTACGGCACTATTCAGTTCCGACAACCTCCTATACCATTACCTACCCAACTATATTAAGAATGACGAGGGAGCTATGTGCTACACCCACATGGTAGAATACCCTCTCATCACCTAGTTGCACTACATATCTTGTATTTGGTACGGCACTATTCAGTTCCAACAATGTCCTATACATTACCTACCCAACCATGTTAAGGATTACGAGGAAGCTATGTGCTACACCCACTTGGTAGAATACCTAACTAACAGTACTATAATTATCCCTCATACGTATATGGTAGGAAAACTCATATATTCGAGCATTGATAAACACGTTTGATATGGCTCATGCAGGTTCTGAGCTAATAACCCACTATAATATCCCCCTTTCTCATCCCCCGCAGCACCTTTTAGTTATCGGAACCCCCTCATATAGCATATCATTTTGAAGCTAACAATCAGACCTTCAATTTGACTATACACAAATAGTCCGTCATTGGCTCATTCGGAAGCCACAGGGGAAGAAGAGTGAATGCGGACCAATATTCCCGAAAACGGGAACCACGTTTTTCAACTTCTTTCACAAATTTTCGAGACTTCTAACAAAGCAAAATGAAATCTGTTTGAAATGGGACCACCACGGATACTGGTAGAACACATTTCTGAAAGAATCAGACAGATTGGTACCAGAATAAAAAAATGCAAGGTGTTCAGACATACAAAAAAAAAAAACCAAAACTCGGCGCTTTGCGCCTCGGCGGGGGGCTCCGCCCCCCTGCACCCCCCGGTTTATTTTTTTTTCCGTACTCTGTATGAAATCATAGGAACACAGAATGTGTTTTTGCGATGCTAGTCATCCGTTAAATAAAAAACAACAATAATAAATGTGGAGTCTTTGGCAATAATAAAATAAATAATTGTTAGACATTTAATTTGGTCTAAAACCCTATAAATGTTATATAAATAAATATGTAACTACAAGAAAAATACTATATAAATTGAGAGCTTTCCAACGAATGGTGAACAATTTCTGTGCAATGAACACTGCGGGAGTTCCATTTCCTTACCAACGGCTTGGTTGCACGTGAAAATCATTATAAAAGGCGCATAACGGTTTTTTCTGTCGCTTTTTCGTGACGATTTTTTTTCGGTAGGTCATCGCAAAAACACATTCTGTGTTAAAAAATCGTCGTCCCACGACAACCCGAATTGAATACCTCCTCTTTCGCGCGCCTTCGGCGCGTTGAAGTCGGTCAAAAATTAACATTCCTTGACTGGGGATCAATCTCCAGACTTCGGACGGTACTACAATCCCTGAGTCGAGCTCGCTTCCACTGTTTTACAACCCATTGAGAACGCTCTATTGATTCCGAGTCTACCAAGGTAGCGGAAGCTTTGTTTTCACTTTTCAAGGATGAAAAAAAAAAGTTCTCCAAAATCAAAATTTTCTCTTGCGTTTTGCGTTTTAGACCTTTCTGAACAATTTTGGTTCCGTGTCTGTCTGTCTGTCATGAATTCCTTGAAACGCGCATAACTATACGAAGTTATTGTCCATAACTTCCACATTTTCTATCCGACTTCTATGAAATTTTCAGGGATGTTACAGATTAGTATTTAGATGGTCCCCTATGAAAATCATTACCTTCGGACTGATAGTAGTCGCTGCGCATGCGCAAACGTGAATTTCCTTGTAACAGTCATAACTTCCACCTTTTCTACCCGATTTTGATGAAATTTTCAGGGATTATGCGGATTAGGTAGGTAGTAGATGGTCCCCAATGAAGATCATCCTTACCGGACTGACAGAAGCCACTGCGCATGCGTAAACGTGAATTCCTTGTAACGGCCATAACTTCCATATTTTCTACCCGATTTCAATGAAAATTTCAGGGAAGTTACAGATTAGTATTTAGATGGTCCCCTATGAGGGTAGTGAAAGGTACTTAGAGATTGGTGTTTTGAGATTAACTACTATGCATCGGAACATCTATAAAATCGGGTTATGGATACGAGGAAGCTATGTGCCACACCCACTTTGCAGACGTTTTTTGACTGGCTCAGGAGCTTGTTTTTATTCCTGGACCTGCTGAACTCAATAATTTTTCCGAATCTGCAGCGCCTCGACTCGTGTCTTGAGGGAGCTGTTTTGATGAAAACAATTCCGATAAATATATAATATATATATAATATATATAATCATATATTATATGAGCCATTTCGGGTCTGTACTGACTGCACCAATTTGTTTTGTCATTTAAAATCAACTTCCCTCGACTGGGAATCGATCTCCAGACTTCAGAATGTTCTTCAATGGGGTATTTCGGTGGGTCGGAAATTCAGGTTTTTGACATCAAATGGTGGATTCAGCACCATTAAAAAGCCATTTAAAAGTTTTGCCCAGTTGAAAAAATTTGTTTAAACAATTTTGTAACATTTTTGCCCAATGTTACAATAACATGTGGTAGAAAAATTAATGAAAGAGATCACACGTTTGAAAGAAAGGCGGGCCTCCCTGAACGCCTGAAGGTAAGCAACTTAGTACGTCACACTGTAATTTTGATGACTTTGGGATTAAGTTATTTTATCACTTGATTCTTGAACGACCAAGTTCCGATTTGAATTTTACAATTGTTTAAAAAAAAAGAATTAAAGTTTTCTAAGAGGTAATTAGGATGAATTACTTACCAGAGCTTACTGTCATTGGTAGACTGCTGAGAGTGAAGATGGCTTTACTAATTCGGGTGGTTGCGTGTGACCATGGGTTTAAGGTTACTGATTTGCTACTATATGATATTATGCGAAATAAATGTTACTAATAAATTGATTACTGTTTATATGAATTATCCTAACACCTTTGAAAATGAGTTGAAAACTATAATTGGATGAGGCTAGGGGTCTTGAGGTAGAGGGTTATCTTGGGCTACGTGCTCAGAGGATAAAGAGATTCTACCTGAAAAAAACACCTAGGGTTGCTGCCACCACCTGGGTCGAGTATTGACCCCAGGAAATACCCAAAGTTCACTAAATGCAATATACCTGATGTCCGTTTGAGTTGGAAAGGAAATACCTTCTGAAATGAGGAACACAAGTTGAAAAACACGTAGGGTTTTTATTCACGAAATTTATAAGGTTCTTACCGTGAAGCGGATTTTAGGGGCTCGGAAGGAACCTCCTCAAATAAGAAAATATACTTGATTGAAATTTATATGTCACACTTGACTCTAAGAAATGGTGCACAAAACTTGCAATAAATTGGCTTCTTAAGTACTTAAATTGACTTAGAACTTTTGACTGGAAAATTATGATTAATACAAATTATATTTTACGATTTCACTTCTCCTTCCTCTATTCGTATTGACGAATTTACTTATTTCACAAATTGCGTTATACTTAATTTACTTTTACTTTACTCTTCGTTTCTACTACTAATACAATTTCTCTTTTCTTTACCTTACAATTTCTCTTCACTTACTGTTACAGGGCGTTATTGGTTACGGGGGGGTTTGTTGCCAGATTTGAATGAGTGTAGCGCTTACGTGGTGTAGAGAGAATGGGCTCACCCTTGGCCGAGCTTGGATCCTGTAGCGAATCTCCGTAGCTGGTATCTTGCATCCAGACCTCTTCTTCGTAATGCTGTAGGGGGGGGTTGCCTGGGATCGAAGCAAATTTGCCCCGGTCCAGGTTCGTTCGGCGTACCGGTCGATTGGCGAAATGGAGAGTTGGCGGCAGAACTGTAAGACTCGCGCCGTGGCTACTCGAGATCTTACAAGGACTGACTGGCGGATTCGATGAACGGCTATTTGGAAATGTCCCGCAGGTTTCACTTCACTTGCACAAATTCTCAGTTCGTTCAACGACACTACGTTATGGGGGATGAGACTTGAAGTTGGGTTCTATACTTAGAGACGCGTGGCTTCAGACTGAGGCGCGAGGGAGGGGGCAGCCCCTTTTATCCCTTCGGCCATCTTGCCCTTGGGTGTTGGTAGGTCTCGATGAGGGGCGCTCTCGGTGTCTCTGGCGGCTGATGGCGGACAATGCTGGGTTAGGTTGAGATTTGGCGGACAGCGATGTGGAGTCAAGTGTTGCTAGTATGGATGTAGAATGAAGGAACAACGTTATAGGAATGGACGGAATTTTGAGTCCATTACACCCCCCTCTCCCTTCTCGGCCGATGTCCTCATCGGCTACTTTTCTTGGGTAACCGATGGGATGGGTAGCTTGGTATCAGGAGCGGTCGTCAGCAGAGCCACTTCGTAGCGCCATCTCCGACATCCGGTACATTTTGGCGGCCGCGTCTCCTCGTGCTCCTTGCGAAGGCACGGTTGCGGATATGATGGATGATCGGTGGCGTACTTGCTGCATGATGCGACTAGCCGGTTCCAGAAGCTTTTGCAGGAGGAGCACCGGAATTTCAGAAATTCCTTTGGAATGCGGTCGCATACCGGACAGGGTGCTGGCTCCGGCGTGGTCTGCTCCGTGCGGACTGGGGTGATGGGTGAGAACATTGGTGAAGGTTCCTCTTTCTCGGCTCGCTTGGCCGACGGCTGCTTGGCACCCTTAGCTTTGGTCTCATTCTCGGAATCGGAGGATGAGGAGGACGCGGAAGATAATCGACGTTTTGGCGTTGAGGAGGGGCCCTCTCCTATCGCAGACTCCCACGCGTTCTCCAGGGATGCAGAGGACTGGTTCAGAGCGTTGCTACTCTGAATCGCCATGACTCTTTGCTCCAGCCCACGCAATTCACAACGCAGCTCCTCCACAGGATTGGGCGTCCCAGCTGAGGCGAGGTTTGCTGCGCCGGAGCGGACTGCCTTGCTCATATTGTGGGACAGGTTGGCAATACATGTCATCACCTCTTTTCGTTGCTCCGGCATTCGGTCGAACGTTTCCAGCCAGGGTTTGAGCTGTGCGATACAACCCACGGTGCTCTCTACCCACTCGTCACTCCCTACCTCTACGCTGGCTGCTGGCTCCATTCGGGGTTTGGGGAACGCCATACTATCTGAAACAAAAGAGTTCAGCCTTCTTACTTACTACTCGGCTCGCATCTTTCTCACTCCACCGTCCGCCTACCCGCACGCGTTTGTATACTTTTCCGCGATTTTCCTAGGTGTTCAGAATCTTACAGGTCTCAAACTCTTCCCCTATGCTATTCTGGATGGATCAATCGCTTCTACCCGTTATTCGACGTTGGGACTCAGGTCTTGGGCAAGTGAAGGAAAAAGGACGTTACGTAAGTATGAAATTTTTGATTTGACATGCGACAATACTACAATATGAACAAATGAATAATAACCCTTTGTATTTTTATATCAAATATTTTTTTTTTTTTTTTTTTTTTTTTTTTTTTTTTTTTTTGTAATAATAATAATAATAAATTCTTTAAATTTTTCTTTCAGGTTATCCAGCCTCCTCCTCAGGACCGATGTCGACGATGGAGACTCTGCCAGTATGTAGGTGTTTGTAATTTATGTCCTTGCGAGGTCGGAAGTTATACGGAGCTGTCCTGGCACCAGCAGGAGTCGCGGGCAATGCGTTCTCCGTTGGGGTGGGTTCCGGTGATGACGTACTCGGCTGCTGCAGTCGCTCGATATCCGGTGTTACACACGTGGTCTCCATGAGTTCTGGCTCGTTTTCGTCGTCGGACTCCAGCCAGGAATCAAGGTCGGGTTGAGAGGGTCCGGGCGACGTAGCTGGTGCGGGGGCCTCGCGCAAGTGCGGCTCCTCCCGGGTTATGGCTTCGTCCGGTATCCTCTCAACGAAGGCCGGCTTCAGGCGACTAAGGTGATATCGTGTCGTTTTTCCCGTTACGTCTTCAACCTCGTAATTCACGTCGGTGAGTCGTCGCACGATCGTGAGGGGTCCCAGCCACGGACACCAAAACTTCCGCGCGGCTTCGGTCGGAGCGACCATCTGGCGGGCGTACACCGACTGTCCCACTTCGAATTCCCTCATATGGCGTCGGCTGTTGATTGCCTTCTCTCTTGCGTGCCATGCTCTCCTTATTTGACTTTCCGCAATCTTCCGGATTTTCTGGAAGCAGGGCTCGGACGGACCGCGTGCGGCGCTGTCTGCGACGGCCAGCTCGTTGGTATTAGGGAGCCGTACTTCCCGACCATAGGTCAACTGATATGGGGAATAGCCAGTGCTGTGGTGGGGTAAATTCCGGTACGCCGCCAGGGCGAACGGCAGGGCCGTCTCCCATCCTCGCACACTCTCCTGCAGCTTAGCAACGATGTTGGCTAGCGTACGATGAAATCGTTCGCAGACACCATTGCTTTGCGGATGGTAAGATGATGTCTGGATATGCCGGATGTTCCAGCTTTCGCAAAGCTCCTTGATTACGCTGGAGATGAATGCGGCTCCCCTGTCTGACACTAGGACTTCCGGCGCTCCATGTGCTGGAAGATATTTCGTAGTCAGCATCCGAGCCGTGGTCTCCGCAGTGCAATTCGGTGTCACATACACCTCGGCATATTTGGAGAAGTGGTCGACCACTGTCAGGAGGTATTTGGTGGCCTGGGTTCCCTTCAGGGGACCGACATAGTCGATACCGACAATTTGTCCTACCCGAGTGGGAAGCTCCGGACGTTGTATTGGCGGATTGAGATTGCTGGGGGTGTTACGCTTTTGGCATTGTGGACAACTTTGTACGAAGCTTTTGACGTCCTTAGCCATCTTCCGCCAGTATCCATAACGTCGCGCAATACTCTCCGTAACGTCGATACCCGGGTGGCCTGCCCAAAGTTGTTCATGGCAATTCGTCAGGAACCATCGTCTCAAAGTTTGCGGTATCAACGGCACCAATTCCTCTCGTCCGTCGACGAAGGCGGCGAACTTCCAGAATTCCCCGTCCTTTCTTATGCGTGGGTTAGCGTTGCCGACTTCCAGAGTCCGAATCCAGGGGTCCAGTGCCTGCGCCGCGAGGAGCAATTCTCGTGGCATGCTCAAGCTGGTGATGGCTCCGATTGGGATTCTGCTTAGTCCATCAACATGGCTCATTTTCGAGCCTGGTCTATATCTGGCTTCGTACTCATATTCAGTTAGTCGAAGAATCCATCTTCCAATGCGGGATGTCGGATCTCGAATATTCATGGCAGCGGTGAGTGCGGCGTGGTCGGTTTGAAGTATGAATCGGCGGCCCAGGAGAAACTCCTGAAAGTGGCGCACCGCCCAGACCACAGCGAGCAGTTCCCGCTCAGTGGTTGAATATCGAGTCTCAGCGTCATTTAATACCCTGCTGGCATACGCTACTGGATGGCTTTCCCCGTCCTTCTCCTGAGATAAGATGGCACCGATGGCTTTCCCGGATGCGTCGGTAGACAACACGAAGGGCAGATCGAAATCCGGGTACGCAAGCACTGGCTTGGTCATCAGCGCGTTCTTTAAGGCATCAAAAGCCGACTGTTGCGTTTCGGTCCAGACGAAGGGCGCGTTCTTCCTTAATAACTGGTTCAGCGGGACCACGATTTCTGAGAAATTCTCAATGAAACGTCGGTAGAATCCGGCCAGACCTAGGAAAGAACGGACGTCGCGAACAGTGGCCGGCACTGGATGATCACGGATCGTGCTTATCTTTTCCGGGTCCATTTCGACTCCTTCGGTCGTCACCACGTGCCCAAGGAAATTGACCCGGTCCTTCAAGAACTCGCACTTTCGCAGGTTCAATTTGAATCCCGTCTCCTCAAAACGTTTCAATACGGTTTGCAACAGTTCCAAGTGGGAGTCTACGTCCTCTGTGAAGAGAATGACATCGTCTAGATATATCAGACATCCGTTACCGATGACTCCGTCCAGGACGTCATTCATGGCGGCTTGAAAGGTTGCTGGGGCATTCTTCAGTCCGAAGGGCATGCGCGTATATTCGAAATGTCGGTTGAGGGCGGTGAAGGCGGTCTTCTCCTGCGATTCAGCCGCGACGGGTATCTGGTGGTAACCCATCGTTAGGTCAAGAGTGGTGAACCATTTGCTATTTCCCATCAGGGACAGAGTTTCCAGTAGTCTTGGTAGGGGGTATTTGTTTCCCTTGGTGATTGCATTCAATTCCCGGTAATCAGTGCAGAACCTCCAACGTTGGGGTTCTCCGGGCGGGGTCTTCTTTTTAGCGACCACGATTGGTGCATTCCACGGACTTCGTGATGGCTTGATGACTCCTTCCGCCAGCATATCGTGGATTTGTTCTTCAACGAACCCTCTCAGCGCGTGGGGGACCGGGTAGGGCTTCCGGCAGGTCGGTCCTGCCTCTCCCGTTTCAATCTCGTGTGACACATCCATGTTGCAGCCTTCTCTTCCAGGCTTATCGAAGAGATGAACATTCTGTAGAAGACAATCCTCTATCCTCCTTCGGTCGCTGCCGACCAGGTGACTCAACTGTTGACGGATGTGTACCGAAGTATCTTCACGGGAGGGCTGGTCGTCCCACACCTCCGTAGGAAGTTCCTCCAGGCTCTGTAATTTTTCAGGCACCACGGCTCCCACGGCTGGAACGTTTACAGGGGTTGGTCGGGGTTTCTTTGGTGCCGGCTCACGCGGGTCATATAACTGGGGGTTGGGGTTGGTTGATGGTCGTCTTTTTGCGGATGGACTCGCGGGGCGAGGTGATCGTGAAGGTCCAATCTTCTTTGATTTTATCTTCAGATGGCGAAGATGTGTCAACATCTTGGTACTATCCCAAACGGCGCCAAGAATCATTTGTCCGCCGGTCTCGTTGTTGATCATCGTGACGTGCCCGGTGTCCGTACGTATTTCAATGGGAAACTTCCCTAGTAGATCCAGGCCCATCAGGTCCAGGTGTGAATCCGGCCTTTTGAAAACGTAGAACCGATGTGAAGTTCGCTTGTCGCCGATGCGCACGGGCAGTTCCTGCGTCCCTAACAGGGGTAGTCTCTGACCGTCTGCCCCCCAAAGTTCTGTGGACGTGGATTTGACTGGAACTCCTGGTACTGGGTGTGACAACGCGGAGACGGCGGCGCCGGTATCCAAGATCACGTCGCGGTTATATTTCCCTAAACCAATTTTCATCCTAATCATCGGGCGAGTAGTGCAGTTTATGGTAGCTTGGAAGGCTACTATTTCATCCCCACGAATTTCCTCCTCTGGAAGGTCCTCCGGTGGTAGGGTTACTACCGCGGCTGTGGGACTGGTGACACCTCCGCGAGGTTGTGACACCGGCAACATTTTCTTCTTCCGCAGGCACTCACTTTCCAGGTGCTCTCGAGCTCCGCAAAAATCGCAGAAAATAGCACTCTGTATGCCGTGCGGACAGTTCACAGGAAAATGGCCGTAGTCCCCGCAGTATAGACATGGGTATCGAGGGTTCGGTGAGGGTTGCTTCCAACTGGGTCTGCTCTGCCCGGTATGAGGCGGTGTGGTCATTTGACTCCTATTGGGTCCTTGTGGTATTGCTTTCTGAGGGCATTTTCCGGCGAAATGTCCAACTTCTCCGCAGGTGTAGCATTTCAGGGCATCTTTGTTCATTACTCCCGCTATGTCCCATTTGAAGTCGGTCGCTCTCTCGCTCTGGGTGGTGTCGTCGAGATCTTCTGCACGCTTTACCGCTTCTTCCAAGGTGTCCGGTAGGTTACTCTGGAGGAAAGGACTAATTTCCTTGTTGATTCCTCGGACGAAGGCCCGAAGGGTTTTCGTCTTCACCCACTCTTTTCGTTGCGCTGCGGTAAGGTCTATCTCGCTGCGGACCGCGGTCTTTGCGGTGGCGATAAGCTTTTCCGCGAAACGTCGTATGCTCTCCTCAGGTTGTCGTTTAGTGGTCCATAGGCGTATCATGGCTTTTTCAGGGTCTTCGCTTTCGTACCACTGTAGAATGGCGTCCCGGAGGTTATTGTAAGGTTGGGCTCCTAGTTCTTCTTGTAGGAATCGCTTCGCTCCTCCCCGGAGTCGAGTACGGAGAAATCTGATCCTCTGCTCCTGGTCCAGATCGTGGGTGGCTTGTTCTACTTCGGCGAAAAACGAAGCGGCCGAAATGGAATCGGGTTCGTCCGGATTCCATGGTTCTATTTCCAAGAACAGGGATCGTGGAAGGTCTCGTGGTTGTTGATTCAGACCTTGAGCTGGAGTTTGTGCGGTTCGGAAGAATTCTCCCATCCTTTGCATGGCCTCCGTCATGGCATCAGCCAATTCTATGGTTGCTTCCTTCTTGTCAGATTCCATGATTGTGGTTATAGGGTTTTGTCACAATAAGAGATTTATAAGAAAAGGCCCGGGCAAAATTAGAAAAATAATTCACTTCACTTTCCCGCAACACTGAGTCGGTAGTCGAGGGGTTCGGCGAATCTGATCCAATCCTTTTACCCGAAGAACTTTTCCCTAATGATGTTAAAAGAACGAAAATGATGAGACGCTATTATTAAAGGAACTATTAAAAAAAAATTTAAATATTCAAAATTTACAGTTAAATTGTTCAAAATGTTGTTTGATTAGTGTTATGACTGCGTGTCGGAGCGTGAAGGCGATCGGCTTCCTTCGGATTGTCGATTTGATTGGTTCCTACTCAACGAAGACAAAGGACGGGACAACACTCGATGCCCGGCGCGGGTAACCGCAGACCGTGTGCAAGAGTGTTAAGATCGCCAGCTCGGATACATTCCTAGGCGCGATTGCTCGCCGACCCGGGGGATGCACCACATTTACCTATACCTAGTTGGAGGCAGACGACGACTAGGGTAAATGGGAGCAGAAGCCGGCGCGATGAGCTTTATCGCATACCGAGACCCTCTGATGAACTGTGGGCTTCAGAGAAGAGGCGAGGTAGGTCGAGAAATAAACAAGTCGAGTTTTCGAAGACGAATGCATAAAGGGGAAGCCCTGAGTCCTCCTTTTATATGGACTTGACAAGGTAAGAGGAGGGTGGAAAAAGGTGACGTCAACTGATGTCACTGTTCCCCGTACCTCACCTTACCTACCGTGCATGGTGAGTCACTCAGGGTTTCCCTCGACCTTTATTGGAGAACTACACAGTTGAAAGTATGAGTCATTACATAGGTCCCCCAGTTCGTACAATAAAGATTAAAATATTACGACAAGTATCGTTAAGGAACAATATATGAAAATATTATGACAAGAATCGTTAAGGAACAATATAGCATCGTGGTAGATAGAATTCAACCGAATGTGTTAATGAACAAAAATAACATACATTTGAATCAAATCGAGCGTAGACGAGAAGTCTTGAAGTGATGCGAAGACGCGGAGGCGAGTGATAGCGTCGTCTTGAACGGTTGAAGTTCGATGGTTGCAACTTTCCATGTTGCATTGTGTTTAGGCGATGACGGAAAACGAAATTCTTTGTATTCGGCGGAAGTCATGACCGAAAGTTTCGAGGGTCTGCGGCGAATGATCGGTGGTTTGTCAGTTCGCCCGTTGGCGGCATTTGACGGCATCTGCATACGAGCGGCCGTGCTGAGCCCCTTTCGTCCCGATGTAGGAGGTTTGGTTGGACGTGTAGGTTTCCTTATCGTCGGCATGACTGCAGGTCGTTGAAAACCCGTGTGCCTCGTTGCATCGTTGTGCCTTGTATACAACGGCGGTTTGCTCGGAACTCGGCGGGTGACGTTGGTCGGCGGGCGGAAGATTTCCCGTAATTCTTCTTTCGTGAATAGAAGATTCATTGCGCTGATTGTTGTCGGCGCTAAGTCGATGTACCAGTGTCGAAGGGTAGGCGTCGAATGATTCGACTTCCGTTGTGTCAGGAGGTACCTCAGGTAATTCGGGATCCGGAGAGGTGGGGGTAAAGCCGAAAGCCGGCCGACACCTATTGAGTGAAACGGTTACCCGAGAGCCGTCGATGAGCAGCGTAGCCGTCCTATCTCCTTTGTTCACTACGTCGTATGGGCCGGAGTAGAGGGGGTTTAAGCCTTTTCGGAGACCCTCTTCTCGCAAAAACATTTTTTTTGCGTTTTGAAACGTAGTTGGGAAAACCCGAGGACGGTTGTCCGTTGAGGGTTTTGCCGGCGGTCGTGTGTATTCCGTCGGTTGAGGCGGAAATAGGTCAGCAGGGAGGCGGAGGGGTGCACGAAAAGTGCGATCTGCGGCGCTGTAACCGTCCGAGTATCGGATCGTGGTGCGAAGGCCCAATAATATTGTCGGAAGATCCTTAGACCATGATGGCGAAGAAGTAGCCGTTCGTAGGGCATTTTTCAAATCTCGATGCCATCGTTCGATTTTCCCGTTTGATTCGGGATGATAGGCCGTCGTACGATTTCGTTTAATGCCGAATTTTTTTAAGAATTCGGAGAATTCGGCACTTTCAAATTGCCTACCCTGGTCCGTGATTATTGTGAGCGGGCAGCCGAATCGTGCGATCCAGTTGTTAAGAATGCCGTTTATAACCGCCGTAGTAGTTATATTGCGAAGCGGAATGCATTCCGGCCAACTGGTGTGCCTGTCGATAAGGGTTAAGAGGTATTTATAACCCTGTGAATCAGGCAGAGGTCCTACTAAATCAACATTCACTTCTTCAAACGGAAGACAATCGTCAAATTCTGCTGGGCGGACTTGAGGGTGGCGAAATTCCTTGAATTTGGAACATTTAGGACATGCTTGGACGTATTCTCGTATTTCGGTATTCATGCGAGGCCAGAAAAGCTTCGCCCGAATGAGATCTCGAGTCGCTCGTATTCCGGGATGACTGAAAGAGTGATAGTGCTCGATGAGTTTACGTCGTAGTTGTTTCGGAATAAACGGTCGTGGTATGTCCGATGACGTCTCACACCACAGCGAAAGGTTGAGCGCAGGTACCTGGGTTTCTTCGAGGCCGCCGGTCGAAATGAGGTTGCGAAACTCCGATGATTCATCGCTTTGTTGACCAACAGATATTTCTTTTCCGGATGGAAAAGTTGTGAGCTCATGAAGTTCGAGAGAAGGTCGAGATAAGGTGTCGGCGACTACGTTGGAGGTGCCCGGCGTATATCGTATATCGGTCGTGAATTGACTGATGAACTCCATCTGCCTAATACGACGAGGCGAGGCAGTTTTTCTGTCTTGATGGAGCGAGGTCGTGAGCGGTTTATGGTCGGTAATTATATGGAATGTACGTCCCTCAACGAAATCTCGGAAGTGTTTGACGCTTTCGTAAGTAGCGAGAAGCTCCTTGTCGAATGTGGAGTATTTCTGCTGCGCTGTTGTCAGTGTTTTAGAGAAAAATCCGAGAGGGGACGTCTTGTTATCGACCACTTGTTGCAAAACCGCGCCAATTCCGACGTCCGAGGCATCGGTCGTAATTGATAGTCGCCCCTTCGGCGAGGGATGAGCTAGCGTAGTCGCATTTTGCAAATCGTTTTTGCATTTATTGAATGCGGATTTCATTTGGTCCGTCCATTCAATCGTGCGACGATCCTTCTTTTTGGAAGGTTGCGGAATAGCGTTAACTAACGGCTGTTGGTGCATGGCCGCGTTAGGGATATGCCGTCGGTAAAAATTTAACATTCCCAAAAACCTGCGTAGGTCGGTGACGGTAGTCGGAAGCGGGAACGTCGTGAGATTGTCGACCTTTTTAGGTACCGGTCGAATCCCATTTTCGTTTACAATATGACCGAGACAGGTCACTTCGTTTTTCGCAAGGACGCATTTTTCCTTGTTTACAGTGAGACCCTCAGCAGCGAAGACGTCGAGGACCGCTTTTACATGGCGTTCATGTTCCTTGATGTTTCGGGACGCGATTAAAACGTCATCTAAGAAACAAAAGACAAAGTCGAAGTCTCGAAGGATTTGGTCCATATATCGCTGCCATGACTGTGCAGCGTTTTTCAATCCGAAATTCATTTTGCGGTATTCGTATAACCCAAAGGGCGTTATAATCGCTGTTTTCGGAACGTCTTGAGGATTCACGTCGATGTGATGAAACGCACGCGATATGTCGAGCGTGGAGAAAACCGTACATCCGTGGAGGTGAGACGAAAAATCTCGAAGATGCGGAACGGCGTATTGGTCTCCGACAGTGCGTTCGTTCAGTCGTCGATAATCACCGCAAAAACGCCAAGTACCATTAGGTTTAGGTACCGCGTGAAGTGGACTCGCCCAAGGTGATTTCGAAGGTTGAATTATTCCGTCGTTGATGAGTTGCTTGAAATGTTCTTTCGTTTGACGGAGTTGCTCGGGGTGAAGACGTCTACTTTTCGCTGTGACAGGTGGACCTTTGGTTTCGATGAAATGCTTGACCGTGGAGAGATGCGACGAGGATCGAGGCTCCGGTCGGTATTTAGCGAGCATGTTGATGAAGGTCGGCGGAGTAGGTTCGGTAGTGACGCCGGAATTGACCGTGTTGACGTACCCTCGTATAGGTTTTTGCGAATTAGGGTTGAATAATGATCGATTTTTCAGGTCAACGTGTAAGCCAAAATATCCGAGAAAGTCAGCTCCGATAATGGGTCGTTTTACGTCCGCAACTACAAAAGTCCATTCGTATATGTCGTTTTGTAGATAAACCTTCGTTGTAAAATTACCATAGGTCGTTATGGCGGTGCCGTTCGCGGCGAAAAGTAGGTAGTCGGACGTTTTGTTCTTCCGGTGAACTAAAGAGTTCGGAAGAATTGAAATACTGGCCCCCGTATCGATCAAAAAAGGTATATTATTCTTATGGCATTTGACGAAAAGACGGTTTGAAATGTCTTGGAAAGGGGCGCCCGCCTTGTAAACAGGCGGGCCCGCTAGTTTTCCTGCCATCGTACCTTTTTGAATGAGCAAGGCTTTCTGCATTTGGTCGCCTTGTCACGGTATTTAAAGTGGTACCAGCACATACCTTTTTGTTGAATCGGAGATGGAGGTCGATTTTGCTGGTAGTTTCGGGCGGGGCTGTTTCGTCTCGGAGGCTGCTTCGTAGCGACTGCCTCGGTGTTACAGTCCGGTTCTATTTGATGAACCGCTGCGGCGCTACGTATTTCGTGCGTAGCATCTGCGATCGGCGCGAGGAATTCTGGCGTTTTATCCATCCACGGAGCAATGGACATTTGGACCGCGATGGGTAGCGCCTTGATCCAAAATGCTTTTAAGATGTCGTTAGGCGTGAGGTCCCCCAGATGATGGCGCATTTGGCGTAAAAGCTGGGAAGGCTTGAGGTCCCCCAGTGGCCGATGCTCGGTGAGTGCCGTGATCCTCGCATGCCGAGATGGCTCGAAAATTTCGATGAGCCGCTGCTTGAGGTCGTCGTAGGGAGTCACAAGCTGGGCTTGTGTTAAATCCGCCGCTTGAACTGCAACATCGTAGGGCAGTAGAGGGATCGTGCGGGTGAAGCGAGCGCGCTGCGTGTTTACATGCGCGCCGGTGAAAGCTGCGTCGAGTTGAATAAACCACAGCCGGGGATCCTCTCGGTAGAACGGCGGAAGAGTGAGCGGTATGGAGACCTTCGTGGCCTCGGCGAAGTCCGGTGGGTCCATAATCCTCGAGTTAGCTTCGTGTTGAATAGCGAACCAAAAACGTGCGGGGTCACCAATGTTATGACTGCGTGTCGGAGCGTGAAGGCGATCGGCTTCCTTCGGATTGTCGATTTGATTGGTTCCTACTCAACGAAGACAAAGGACGGGACAACACTCGATGCCCGGCGCGGGTAACCGCAGACCGTGTGCAAGAGTGTTAAGATCGCCAGCTCGGATACATTCCTAGGCGCGATTGCTCGCCGACCCGGGGGATGCACCACATTTACCTATACCTAGTTGGAGGCAGACGACGACTAGGGTAAATGGGAGCAGAAGCCGGCGCGATGAGCTTTATCGCATACCGAGACCCTCTGATGAACTGTGGGCTTCAGAGAAGAGGCGAGGTAGGTCGAGAAATAAACAAGTCGAGTTTTCGAAGACGAATGCATAAAGGGGAAGCCCTGAGTCCTCCTTTTATATGGACTTGACAAGGTAAGAGGAGGGTGGAAAAAGGTGACGTCAACTGATGTCACTGTTCCCCGTACCTCACCTTACCTACCGTGCATGGTGAGTCACTCAGGGTTTCCCTCGACCTTTATTGGAGAACTACACAGTTGAAAGTATGAGTCATTACAATTAGTTCCCACGTGGAGGTTCGAATCGAGACTAGGTTCGACCTACGTACTGGTTTGAACTGAATTTGAATCGAACCGTGAGGCGGTTCGTTCTGTCTGCTGAACGAAAAGAAATCTAAGGGTTCGGGTTGCGAACCGGTATGAACTTGGTTCGGTACGAACAATGACTCGGTTCGAAGTTGGGTCGGACTACGGTTTGGTCCGAACAAGGGTGTGGTTTTCAAACACGTGGTGGTTCGAACGGTTTGCGACACGATGGTTCTCAAACACGTGGTGGTTCGAACGGTTTGCGACACGATGGTTCTCAAACACGTGGTGGTTCGAACGGTTTGCGATACAGTGGTTCTCAAACACGTGGTGGTTCGAACGGTTTGCGATACGGTGGTTCTCAAACACGTGGAGGTTCGAACGGTTTGCGACACGGTGGTTTTCAAACACGTGGAGGTTCGAACGGTTTGCGACACGGTGGTTTTCAAACACGTGGTGGTTCGAACGGTTTGCGACACGATGGTTCTCAAACACGTGGTGGTTTGAACGGAATATTTGTACGAAACGAATAGGCGGATTGTGGAGTGGTATAAGTTGACAGCATGCACAATACAAAGTAGTACGAATTGCGTACTGAATTTGAACTCTCTGCGCTCCTCTCACTTTCCGGCTGAATCTTTTGTTTGTACAAAATATGTGTGGTGTACTGAAAGTGTGACAAATACTTTAAAAATAGTATCAAATTCAAAATATATGCGAAATTACTGGTATTACTTAT
Source organism: Apolygus lucorum (assembly GCA_009739505.2). NCBI lineage: Eukaryota > Metazoa > Arthropoda > Insecta > Hemiptera > Miridae > Apolygus > Apolygus lucorum. The sequence goes on from CM019181.2 coordinate 68,126,060, forward strand.
TTTAAAGTTCCAAATTTCAGTGGCTCAATTACCTTTCGAACTCAGGACTGGTATATGCTTTTCTTTGTGGGTTCTGAAAATCGTAATTTTCGTTGATCCTACCGCTGGTCACCAATTGTAATTTTGATGACTTTGGGATTAAGTTATTTTATCACTTGATTCTTGAACGACCAAGTTCCGATTTGAATTTTACAATTGTTTAAAAAAAAAGAATTAAAGTTTTCTAAGAGGTAATTAGGATGAATTACTTACCAGAGCTTACTGTCATTGGTAGACTGCTGAGAGTGAAGATGGCTTTACTAATTCGGGTGGTTGCGTGTGACCATGGGTTTAAGGTTACTGATTTGCTACTATATGATATTATGCGAAATAAATGTTACTAATAAATTGATTACTGTTTATATGAATTATCCTAACACCTTTGAAAATGAGTTGAAAACTATAATTGGATGAGGCTAGGGGTCTTGAGGTAGAGGGTTATCTTGGGCTACGTGCTCAGAGGATAAAGAGATTCTACCTGAAAAAAACACCTAGGGTTGCTGCCACCACCTGGGTCGAGTATTGACCCCAGGAAATACCCAAAGTTCACTAAATGCAATATACCTGATGTCCGTTTGAGTTGGAAAGGAAATACCTTCTGAAATGAGGAACACAAGTTGAAAAACACGTAGGGTTTTTATTCACGAAATTTATAAGGTTCTTACCGTGAAGCGGATTTTAGGGGCTCGGAAGGAACCTCCTCAAATAAGAAAATATACTTGATTGAAATTTATATGTCACACTTGACTCTAAGAAATGGTGCACAAAACTTGCAATAAATTGGCTTCTTAAGTACTTAAATTGACTTAGAACTTTTGACTGGAAAATTATGATTAATACAAATTATATTTTACGATTTCACTTCTCCTTCCTCTATTCGTATTGACGAATTTACTTATTTCACAAATTGCGTTATACTTAATTTACTTTTACTTTACTCTTCGTTTCTACTACTAATACAATTTCTCTTTTCTTTACCTTTACAATTTCTCTTCACTTTACTGTTACAGGGCGTTATTGGTTACGGGGGGGTTTGTTGCCAGATTTGAATGAGTGTAGCGCTTACGTGGTGTAGAGAGAATGGGCTCACCCTTGGCCGAGCTTGGATCCTGTAGCGAATCTCCGTAGCTGGTATCTTGCATCCAGACCTCTTCTTCGTAATGCTGTAGGGGGGGGTTGCCTGGGATCGAAGCAAATTTGCCCCGGTCCGGGTTCGTTCGGCGTACCGGTCGATTGGCGAAATGGAGAGTTGGCGGCAGAACTGTAAGACTCGCGCCGTGGCTACTCGAGATCTTACAAGGACTGACTGGCGGATTCGATGAACGGCTATTTGGAAATGTCCCGCAGGTTTCACTTCACTTGCACAAATTCTCAGTTCGTTCAACGACACTACGTTATGGGGGATGAGACTTGAAGTTGGGTTCTATACTTAGAGACGCGTGGCTTCAGACTGAGGCGCGAGGGAGGGGGCAGCCCCTTTTATCCCTTCGGCCATCTTGCCCTTGGGTGTTGGTAGGTCTCGATGAGGGCGCTCTCGGTGTCTCTGGCGGCTGATGGCGGACAATGCTGGGTTAGGTTGAGATTTGGCGGACAGCGATGTGGAGTCAAGTGTTGCTAGTATGGATGTAGAATGAAGGAACAACGTTATAGGAATGGACGGAATTTTGAGTCCATTACAACACAACTTGCTACGTCACACCCTGCTGCTTCATCTTTTCTTAGGTAGCTTCTGTAATTTCTTCTAAACATTTCCTTGACGAACAGACTCGATGACCGTTATTCCTGAACCATACTCTTTGAAATTTTTTTTATATTTTAATCGACTGAAATTATATCTATTATACAATGTATAATAAATATAATGTCATAAGTATAACAAAAGATAATGTCATTATCTTTGCACTCCCGAGTCCGATTTTGATGTTTTTTTTTTCCATCAATTGTAGCGGTGAAGTATTTTTTCCAAATATAAATTGTTAATGGTATGTAGGCTCCATTTGGGGTCTAGTTGTGCCCCGAAGCTTTTGGTTGATGTAGGTCACTATCGGCATTACAATTAATGCATTCTCAAATAATATGCTTTCCTATATTTTGTGGTGATGATAATGATGAAGCAAAATCAATACAACACCATATTTCTCTTGATATTGGACTGTGATGGCTGTTAGCATAATTATGGTTCGCAGCATTTCGGTAGGAAGGAAAAAATTAAAGAGCTCCTCCTTGCCCGCAGGGTATCTGCAGTTGCAACGGCACAAAAGGCGAAAACAGATAGGACTGCAGTATCTTTTGGCGCAGTACAGAAGTACATACCCATCGTTAACCCTTATTTATTCGGAATATTGATCTGTAACTGTTTACCCAGCCAAAATACGAATTCGCCGATTCTTGAAAAGCTTCAACGATGCCGAACGAACAAGCCAAGCGCAAGTACCTGGTCCCGCTACAATAAACGCTGCCCGGGTATATTGCACGTCAAAAGGGGGAGTGGGACAGTAAATTAAAGCAGGAACTTTGTTGGTTGGGTCGTTATCCTGGATATACTGCCCTCGCCCGACCCATTCGATGCCTCGACCCCCCACCAACGTTCTCTCGGCTTCTTTACCGCAAAAGGACCTTCGAAGGCCCTAAAGGACCTCCCCAGCAATATGCTAATTGAACTTACAAGAAAGTATTTTGCTCTCGAGGTCCCCCTTCTTCGGAACCCTTAAGTCCCTTCCTTACTGTTTCTTTGCCGATTGAAATTTATTCCTTTAATTAGCGCAAAATCCGGGGGTCTCAGAGAGGGTTTGCGAACCGTTCGTCATTCCCTGGATGGCCTAAATGGGTGAGAACCGAGCGTTTCCTTCTCCGAATCTAAACTTTGTTTTGGTCGTTTTTCCGATACCCTCCAAGTTGGGAGTCTGAAGAACGGGTGGGCGCCGTCCAAGTTATCTCAAACAAGCTCCGAGACTGATAATATGATTAGTGCAAGTCCTTAGGCGTATCTTGTTTTATCATTTCCCACCCTCTTGAATCCCCCTTTCATTCTTAAGTAGTAAACACAAACAACTTAAATGGATGACTTCCGATTGCCCTTCTCCGTAATATCCTTATTAGATATCAGAAAAAAGAAGTGCAGACGACTGGACGAATTATCTGTGTCGGATAAAAACTTGGACTTTTCTATGTGATGGAAGATAAGGAGACACAACGATGTTTTCAATAACGTCAATATTATTTGAAGAGTCCAAGAAAGGAGAGGCTCAAAGCTGATTTTGGGAAAAATTAATTTTGTAGTTCACCAACTAATAGTAAACTAATAATTTTCACAAATACAAAAGTGTAATATTTGAACAACCTCTAACTAATATAATCAAATCTTGCAAGTTGAATTAAATTAAAGCAAATTTTGCTTTACTTCCCGGTTTGATTGAGCTTAAATTTTTGCATGCATGTATAAATCGGTTGTCAATGAAATATTATTATGACGTAGAGCTGATCTGATGATGGAGCTGGAAGGTGGCCATAGGAATTCCGTAATTAAACGACGAAACCCCAACGAGTTTGGGCTCATTTGATTCGAACGTCGGTGTTTGATTATTTATTAATTATCTGAATTGAAAACGCTGGAAATTATTACACTAAGGTTTATTATTTTTGTTGACAACCAGAAGTTTGGTGACTTTCAGGTTACCTACCTACATGCTGTAACTGACTCCCAAAGCACAAATGAGTTTGGGGAAATGAATATGCTAAAAATGTTTACCACCAGTGGCGTCAGGTGAGAATATTCGTCAGGCAAACACCTTGACCATTATTGGAATAACCAATAATAAAAAATTCAGCAAATTATAACACAACGGTTTATTATTTTTCTGTATAGATCAAGCGCCAGCAAAGAAAACAGTTTGCCATTGTCAGTACCTTCCAATCATGTTTTCGCTTCATAATCGCGTTTATTTAGATGAAATAAACGCTTCACACTTCATTCAAAAAAATAATTAATTCCTTCATTAAACTTGATTACTGGTTGCTAAGGAAGCGTAACCCATGGCTTAGTATCCATGGCTCATCTTCCAATTTTCTCTCAGAGAAAGAAGAAGAAAATTTTCTCTCAGAGAAATTCTCTGCTTTCAAGGTCACGAAACAGCTAGTCGATTGTTTGCCTTTGCTTATGCTTTTATGGTGGAGGTATAGGAATACTAGACCCCGCACTGACCCCCTACCTACCCGCCGATCGTCTATTTTCATCCTAAACAGTTCGCAAAATTCATTTTTTTGAGCTGCTAGCCTTGCATCGCCCCGCACTAGTTCACATAGCATCCACAATCGATCGTAGTTACCGATCTCTACAACTCTCTAGTGTGTTGCGGGCTAGTCTTCTAGGAAAAATACTTACTTATACCATTCTCCTATTTCATCTAACTTCCTTGATAAAATAGTCCTTAAATTTTATTCAAATTTTCCAAAATGGGCTAAATATTACTTCCAAAAAATGGAAATATAGGAGAATCTCAATAAAACTTAATTCGTTAGTTTTGCATATTTTTAGTAGGGCAAACAGTGCTTGCTATGTTTGCCTAGAGGAGACGCCACTGTTTACCACCTAGGAAAATTGGGTACTGGGTGTATAAGCTGCTCAGGGAACTCCATGGTTGGTAAGTCAACAATAATGTACTGTAAAAAGGTAAAAAAGGGACAGTTCCTCTTTTATTGTTATGAAATTATGTTTTGGGTTCCGTACTTCGGGGCTCTTTCCATACAATCCATGAGTTTCAAACTTGGAATTCGAATGACGATGTAAGTTCTTGGGAGCGACCCAGATTTCCACCCAGTCAATTCGCGAAAATTTCATACAAATCGGATTGAAACTATGGAAATTATGTTTCTTACGCAGAATCCACTATCTACTACCTATTCTATAATAGTGCCCTAGCTCGAAAACTCTCGAAATAAAGGTCTCGTTTTTCCATCAATTTAAGATAGTATTAAATGTTTAGAATTTTCAGAGACCACCCGGAGCTGTGTAGGACAATCCGTTCGCTCCCTACGAGAACTTAAGGGTTAAGATAAATCAGAAACACGAGTGGGAATCGCTAAAGAGGCCTAATCTCCGTTCAAATTTTAGCTAGCCAAAATGCGATCGCTGTTCGATTCTTCGAGTTGTAATCAGTTTTGCGTCCTTAGCAATCAGAAATCAAATTAAATTTGATTGAGGTAAATTATTCGGAAATTTTCCTAATAATTAGGGCTACCTCCACTCCCTGCTTTTCTCGAAATGAGTGTGAAGAGTTTATTTCTTCCAAATAAATTTGATTGTGAAGTAAAGTAGGTGGTTGGTAGGTTGGTGATGGTAACAAAGGCAAAGCCGTGTTCTATGCAGACGAGTGATCTATATAGAAAAATAATAAACCTTTGTGAAATAATTTGCAGCGTTTTCTTTATGAATTGACACTAAAACTGAGATTTTTTATATATTCATGTGTACTAAGTACTTATGGATATATAAGTCGTATATCCATAAGTACAATACCAACTGTATGTTGAACAGGGGACTGTATGCTATGTATGCTATGTATGGAAAGAGCGGTTTTCATGAAAGCGAATATTAGGAGCGGGAGTACGAGATAGAGGGGTTTCTCGATAATTAAAAGGATTAAAATGAAAAATTAGGTCGCAAAGTATTACATAAAGGTCGTGAGATGGAATACCTTGTTGAAATACGGTGATCCCGTTGAGAAGGGCCCTTCTGCTGGTAGTTACTCGAGCTGCAAGCCAGGAAGTTGGACGCCCGGTTCCGCTCGGTCCGAAACTCGCCGTTGTCGTAAACGAGTAAAAAAACCAAAAATGCACTACTTTGCGTTTAACGTTAATGTTTGAAATGCGAATCAAATAAATTAATTGAAAACTGAATAAAACTGGAAATATGTAAAGCGGGGGAGCGATGGATGTGGTGATGCGCGTGGTCTCAAGAGAAAGTTGTGACTGACTGGCGAACGGGAAGAACAGAGCTATTTTACTGAACTTGATAAGATGAAGGGTTGAAAGGTGAGGCGCACGGTATCTAAGAGATGATAGGTAAATTATTTACTTCGGAGCGTTCACTCCACGAAACAGTTAGGAAAAATTATTGGATTGAACATACCGCCCACCCGAAAAGTATTTTTCGCGATTTGAGAAAGAAAAACTTTGAAACTACTCAAGTGTTATCCATAAGACTACTAGGTATGAATAACCAGAAAATTAAAAATCAAATTAAAGGTATCTTCTGGAAAGGAGGATTTGGGATGGGTTATTGGAGGAGCTCGGCCGGAGGCAGTGCGACCAACTTGTGAACTGGTCGTACATAACTACCACTGGCAGTACGAATCTGAGCCACTCGAACAACGTCGTCTCTCCCTGGAAACACATCTTCAACGCGTCCGATGGGCCAGTCCAACGGGAAAGTGTTCGATGACTTGATGTACACGACATCACCCTTCTTTAAGTTTGGCTGTGGAGAAGTCCATTTCGAGCGAGGAATGAGCGTATGAATATAGTCGAGGGACCAACGTTTCCAAAAACACTGTATCGCACGCTGCAGCACTTGGTAACGATCTAGACGATTCGAAGGTACCTCGACGATGTCAATTTCAGGAGGAGCGATGAGAGGTGATCCAACTAAGGCGTGTCCGGGAGTCAGATAATCGCAGTCATCATTGGGATCCGAAGACAAAGTGCCTAGAGGTCGACTGTTTAAAACTGCCTC